>JAIUZE010023915.1:0-11572 GCA_022085475.1 Heliosperma pusillum | reverse complement strand
TCGGGTCTGTTTTGTAATCGATTTGCGTAATTTCCGTTGACGGATCGATAAAGTTGAAAATATCTAAGATATTCTTATTAGTTTAATCAAAAGAATTAAAATATCTAATGTGAGTGGAAAAACGATGACATGGGCGTGTGACTCATGCCAAAGTCGAGTTTCGATTTTGTTTCGGGATTTGCGATGACTCGGGAATAGTTAAATGACGTTCGGTTAAAACCGTAAAAGTTATTCTTTAAATTCCGAATAAATTCAAAATAATATATTAAATTATGATAAATCTTAATAAATCTAAATAAAAATAAATCAAAAATATTATTTTTTTAAATAAAATTTCGGTCTTCAAACTTATGAGGCGAGTCGGGAAAAAGTCAACGGAAGTCAAGTTGACTGAAAAGTCGAGAAAAGTCGAAGATGACTTAAAAGTCAAGAAAAGTTTAGGACGACTTAAAAGTCAAGAAAAGTCAATGACGACTTTTAAAAAGTCAAGAAAAGTCAAAGACGACTTAAAAGTCAAGAAAAGCCAAAGACGACTAAAAACGGTCTTTTCATGAAATCTCTCAAAAATTCCAAATACGAACGCGGAATTTCAAAATAAGACTCGGAACAAAAATTCCTATTTTAAAAACTTAAGTTCTACTGAAAAGTGTTAGTAAATATTTTTACTAGAAAAATCGGGTATATTTCGGGTTGTTACTGGATGGCCGAATTATATATGTAAGATATATTTGAAGATTAGATATGTGGTGCGTATCATGTTTGGATTTATTTATAAATAAGGATTAATATTAGAATGAACCATTTGTCCAGCCAAGTAAGAGAAATTATAGTATTATACTTGTTTGAGAGACTCATTTAGACCTTATGAACACATTCGTGAAAGAGATAATTGTTCAGGTGTTTAAATTATTTTTCGAACCAAGCCATGATTCAGGGAGCTTGATTGGTGACTTAAGAATTTATAAGGTGACGAGAGATTGTGGATGAGAAAAGTGATGTACATAAGCACAAAGAGCCGAAGGTAGGAAACAAGAAACCTTAGTAAGATACAAAGTAAGCATATGAATTACGATCACGGTAACTATGAAGTGTATAGCCTTGCATACTATTATTAGTTACTGATTAATTTCGATTTTGGTTTGGATGAGGATATACTCAATGGAGAAATTAATATAAGATGAAAAGAGACGGGATCGAGAAATAAATGATCTAATAAAAGTGGATCATAGCTGAATTTTTGATGATGATGGTTGTGAGTATTTGAGTAAGTAATATGTATATGTGATAAGGTTAACCAATTCGTTGGGCCATGGTAATCAATGAGAATCTTGGATATTTATGATTATGTTACCTAAGAGTGATAAATGATGGATAATAGTTTTGGCAATTTTAGCTCATTGATTAGTTTTGCAAAGATGGATACTTGAGTTGGCATATTACTAGCCTATTGGTTATTATGGAAAAGATGGATACTTGTTGGCAATTTGGCCTATTATTTATGATTATGATATAGAAGTAACATGGATTGAGTTGTTTCAAGTGGCATGATGCAAGTTATTGTGTGAGATATCGATTGTATGGATGGTAGTATGATGCCATTTATGCGATCAACATCTATTTGTATGTGAGATTTCAATCATGTGGATAGTAGTATGGAATACTATCCATAATATTGAAGTCAATTAAAGTTATTTACAGTCTCGTATGTATAAGTAGTGCATTGGGACACTATTTGTATAAACGCGATTTACTAAGATAATGTACCTCTATTGTTATGTTATTATAAGTATGCTTAGTAAGAATGCTGGCTATTGAAAATATAATGGACACTAGGGTTGTAGCCAACTGGGTAGTGTGACATTGTGCAGTACATGAGAGTCCTAGACCTCTAATTAGACTCCTCTAATTAGTTCATGAAATTACATTAACTTAATGATTTAGGATCTAGTTATCATGCATGCAAATATAAAAGCATAAAATAAAAGACAAGACGAAAATATCCTTAAATTGGGAATTTTCGGCAAAATGGGCCCAATAAGAAACTCCTTTCCTGTTGTTCTTGAGCTTAAAATAATATGGATGATCCTCCAAAATAGACTCCAAATTATAAGACCTCCTTTCAAATTGCACCCAAGATATAACCCAAACAATCACTATATATTTAGACTAGAAAATATAGTGATAAGAAGAAACTAATATAAGTTTTGTTGGACCTATTTTATAGTTTTGATAATGACATGTATATACTTGATAATGTGTTTTAATTGATATGTAATATGCATGTAATTGTGTGCTTTAGTCTTATCATAGCTAACAACAATTACAAGAAAGAAGATCAAAGTTATAGGAGCTTAAGGCATAACTTTGAAGATTTCCGTGAGACAAAGTTATAGGAACTTGAGGTATTACTTTGGAAGTTTATATGCAAAGTTATAGATACCTTAGTTATAATATTGAAGAAACAATTCAAGCAAGATCTACTTCAAATAACACAAGACACAAGATGGAGGGTCTTTCTGATCAAGATGAAGAGATGATCCGTATAGTGAAGAGCTTTGTGAAGATTAGATAGTATAGGTCGTCATTCGGTAACTATTCCATTAGAGTGATTTTATGTTTGTAAAGTTATGACTCACTTATAACTTTACATACTAAAGTTCAAAGTTATAGCTTGGACCTATAACTTTGGATGATAAAAGTTGATACATGATTTTGGAAATAAATCATTTAAATGTTTTCAAAAATATAGAGAGTATTTTTATATTTATCAAAAGTTTTAATAGATAATTTATTTGTAAGATTCTATTGGTTAGTAATAGAACTTATGGGTTGACATGCTACCTAGGGTTTCTAATACATTCTATCTCAATTTGTTGTTAACCTAATAAGCCCACCTAGTGGTTGTGCCACCTAGGGTTTCGTGCAACCTAGGAATTGTGCCTCCTAGGGTTGCGTGCTCCTAGGGTTTCGTGAGATAAGGATTTCGGCCACCATAGGCACGATTCCTTGTTTACCTTAACATATGATTCTAATAATATCTTTACAACAATAGTTTGAGATATTAAGGATAAATATCTTTCTAAAAAGATGAAGCAATAATATTTTAAGATATTGAAGATAAATATATTTCTTAAAGAGAAAGCTAGGGTTTTAGATTTTATATCTCCTATACTTCTATTATAAATACTCCTTCCATCTCAATCATTCACAACGACTTTTACACACATTGAGAGAATTTCATAAATTGATTTTAAACAAACTTTGAGCAAAATATTTATTATTTTTATTGTTTGTTTTTACAAAAAAGTCGTGCATCAATTATTATCAATCGCTTGCGTGAAATACGTTATTGGATAATAGTACATCACATAATCTTACTTATTCTTTAACGAGAATCCTTGTGAGTTATATTGTACTTTCTTATTAACGTAAGATAGTATAGAGTATTTAGCGATACGCGCCTTGAGTTATAATCATAGTTGATTATACGAGTGGGTTGATAATTTTTGTAATCCGGAGAAAGGTACTAAAGATTATTAATCAAGAATAGTGGACGTAGGTTTCGACTTGTGAAACTGAACCACTACAAAATCACGTGTGTCTCTCTCCTTTTCGTTATTTTGTTATTTGCATATTACTCTGATTAATTAATTAGTTGATTTTAATCTATAGAATAAAATAATTAATTACATATCATATAAATCAAAAAAATGGGGCTAGTTTTTAATACTCAATTCAGCCCCCCTCTTTCGTATTCGATCAATAGACTCTACAATTGGTATCAGAGCCTCGTGCTCTTGATTGCCTTACAGCAGGGAGTCTGATCCGTTTTTATCTTTTTCTTTATTTATTTTCCGCTGCATTTAATTTTATTTTAATGGATTCCAAACTCTTAAAGTGTCCCGTATTCAATGGGAAGAACTATAGTTTATGGAAAAATATGATGACCCATTACATAAAGGGTAATGATTGGGAGTGTTGCCTAATTTTTAAGAATGACCCTAATAAGATCATGCTTGGATCTATTACTGGCACTTCCACCGAAAAGAAAGAAGAGGACTATGTTGATAAGAAAGTTGAGAAAAATTCAAAAGCTATCAGTCTGTTGCAAAACGGCATGATTGCTAATGAGTTTGACCGTTTCTCATCTAGCTCAACTGCCAAGGAAATATGGGATGGTCTAGAGTTAGCCTATGAGGGGACGACTGTTGTCAAAAAGCAACGTATTGCATTGTTAATGAGAAAATACGAATTGTTCTCTATGGAGCAAAATGAATCGCTTGATAGCATGTCCACTCGCTTCTCTAGTATCATTAATGAATTGAAAAATCTTGGAAAAACTTTTGACTCCGAGGAAATTGCTAGAAAGATCCTTAGTAGTCTGTCTAAACGATGGAGACCTAAGGTGATGGTAATTGAGGAATGTAAAGATCTATCTAACCTATTTTATCAAGAGCTACTCGGAACCCTAATGGCTCACGAGATTACTCTTGATGAGGATGAGGCAAACGATAGCAATAGTAATAAAGTGGCTTTACAGGTTGAGTCTAATGAAAAACAAGATACGGATCTTGAAGATGAAATAGTGTTATTTGCTAAGCGTTTTAAGAAAAAAATTCTTTAATAAAAAACAAGGAAAAACGTTTAACAATAACACTAACAAATCTTATAAGAAGCAAATCAAGTCAAAAGGGTCTTTCTCAAGTCGTGGTTGCTTCAAGTGTGGGGACAATGATTATATGATTAAGGATTGCCCTACCTGGAATAAAATCAAAGACAAAAATCAACGAGACAAAACAGAGAAGGCATTCAAGCAAGTCATGATGGTTTATTGCTGGGAAGATCTCGACACAAAAGATGACGAGTCAGAGGAAGCAGAAGTTGCCAACCTATGTCTGAGCAACGTCAATCTTAACCTAATTTCTGATAGCGACAACGAGAGTGAATCCGAGATGTGCCTCGTCGGTAATTCAGATGCAGAATCAGATTCAGAAGATGATGAAGAGGTTAGTCATCTTGAACTTAAAAAGCAAGTTAAGAAATTGTCTAAGAAGTCTTTAATTAAGTATTTTGAAGAAAACTTAGATCATTGTCATGAATAGAGTCTTGAATTAAAATATATTAAGGAACAAATTCTTGACATTGCTAAGGAAAACCAACTTCTTAAGGCCAAAGCTAAAAAGCTCAAATCTTAAGTTATGGCTACTCAAGCTACGACTTCATGTAGGAGTAAGTGTCCTCCACAATAGTGCCTTTATATAATAAATCTCATTTGAAATATACGTAGCATGATTAGTATATTTTGATACTCCACGTCAGTTGATTAACGTAAATCGGTAACGCTCGGCTGACTAGAGTTTGACGTTATTGTCGTATGACGGTGGTGATCAACTGATCCCTTTAGGTCACACCTATAGGATGACACCCAAATAGAATAATAATTATTTCTATACGATACAGTTTAATTAGGGCATTACATATATTTGATATGTACGTTTAGTTACGAGAGTTATTTATTGGAAATTGAGTTAGGAACTCATTCCACTTAAGTTTATTAGTCAATTATACGATAACTGACTGAATAAATTTTACGTCTTATTTTAATACAATTAAATAAGATTTAATTTAGTGATTAATCGTTAATTCATTAAATTAGTTGAGGTAATGCATATATTTTGAGGTAGAGGTAATTAGTTAATTATATTTACAAAGAGTTGTAAAATAAATTAAGTGGGCATTGTGGGATCCATTATATATTGATATAATGGTAAAATATCACTTAAAAGTTAAGTGCATATTGTTTATTAATTTGTGTCATATAATTGTTATATGATCAAATTAACACTTAATTATACAAGATAATTAAGCATATGATTAATAAGTATTTGTGGGACAAATATCAAAAAATCAAAATGGTCCATTGTGGACTCATGTGCACCGGTTTTGGGTAGACAAAATCACTAGTGATTTTGCTCTACCAATTCCATACTCCACCATATGATTATGACATGTATGACACATGATCATTATCATTATACAATCCCATACACTACCTATTTGCATGGGAATAAAAAAATGAGCAAAATAAGAGCCACAAGGGCAAGCACCATCCGGCCAAAAGGCCTTCATAAGAGAACAAGAGTTGTTCTCATTTGACACAACTACATTTTTGCTTATTTTCCTTCTACTCTCTAAAAACCTCCAAAATCTCTCTAAAAACCAACATGCAAACTAATATTCATATCATATTACTAATGTAGTAATACAATAATATTAATAGTATTTGTCTTACTTATTATCTAGTTAATAATCAGTTAAGATTATTTGGGTTTAGTCTTGGGTGCAACAAGAAGGAGACCTTCTACTTTGGAGGTTGTTTTATGGAGGATCGTCTATTAATTTCATGCTCAAGAACAATAAGAAGGAGTTATTATTGTGCCCATATTGAACCGAAAAATCCCAATGTAAGGATGTTTTCGTCTTATCTTTTCTTTTATGCTTTTATATTTGCATGCATGATAACTAGATCCTAAATCATTAAGTTAATGTAGTTTAATGAACTAATTAGAGGAGTCTAATTAGAGGTCTAGGACTTTCACTTCAGACATGACAAATGTTGAGAAAGAGGTTCTTGAGTCTAAAGTTATAGCTAATGAAACTATAATCTCAGAGTTAAAGCTCAACATTAAGCATCTTCAAGCTAAAGTTATAGCTAATGAGGCTATAACTTTAGAATTGAAGAAAGTCAACGAGCTTTTAAAATCTGAAGCTAAGGCAAAGGAAGTTGCTATCATTGATCACAATAATGAAAACTCTTTTCTTTCTCAACAATTGAAAGATTTAGAGGCTAAATTCTCCCAAGCCAAAGATCAACATATTGTGGAGAAATTTATCTTGAACAAACGTTTTAATGATATTCGTGAAAAGTTTAAAAAGATCAATCTCTCTAAAGACTCGAATATAGACCATTCGATATGTGAAAAAGAAATTCAGTCTTTGAAGAAATTAATCTTACATGAACGAAAAGTTCATGATAAATGGGAAGGAAGTCAGAAAGTTTTAAACTCCCTTACCGAACAGTCTAACAATAACATGAAAATGGGTCTAGGACATGAATAATATAGTCGAAGAGACCATGATAAGTGCAAATCCATTCCTTCTGGCCGTGATTTCTGAAGAAGGAAATATGTCAATCTTTCAGAATATCTGATTTGCAACTATTGTGGTCACAATGGTCATATTAAAGAAAATTGTGTTAAATATGTCAATGACAACAAAGATCAAACTGATTTTGTTAAAGAACATGACGTGTCTAGTATTGATGAGTCTAAACCCGAACCTCAACGTGAAGAATTTAGAAATAATGAGTTCAGATGGTTTTATGACATAACTTTCGATTACACATCTAAAACTTCAACATCTAAAGTAAATGTGAATCAAAAGCAGTCATTCAAACCTAGTGTGCGTCACAATAGAAAACCTAGACAACCCTATGTTAAGATCAAAAGAATTGTAAAACAGGTATGGGTTAGAAATCTAACACCCGCAAATGTACCCTATTTTTATAGTAAAAATATTATACAGATACTTTTCAGCGAAATTTAGTTTTAGTCGAGAATTAAATTTCCCGTGTCTAGTTTAGAATTTCCGAGTTCGTTTTCGGACTTTACGCGAGATTTCGAGTAAGTTACGTCTTAAGAAGTTTATGGGCTTTTTCCATGAATTTTCCACTTACTCCCTCATACTCCCCTTAACCCTAAACTCCCTCACATTCAACTTCTCCTTCTTCTTCACCAAGTAACCACCCAAAAACCTAACTCCATTCTTGATCGATCATAAGATCATCGCTACACCTTCATTACTCGCTCAAATTCACTAAAGTTCGTCTTGATCTTTCTCTCTCATCATCCTTTATCTTAATTGGTAATAAAATTACCGTCTTTCTCGCTTTTAAATTTATCCGTCTTTCTCAAAGGTGAATTATATTCATATTTTATTTTCTAATTGTAGGTGGTGACCTTCAAGACCTCGACAAAAACTACTACTTGGTAGAAGAGGACCTCGACGAGAATTGAAGACGCAAAAAGGTAACGGTGAAGGGTTACTCGATATCATTTACGTGTTTTAATGTGTTTTCTATGTTAGTAATCGTATTTAGAATAGGATTAGTAACCATAGGAATTGTGTTGTTGATGATAGTTGTTGTTAGATGATAATTGATAAAGGAAATTGATGATTTGTGATGATAGTTGATATTCATTGTATGATGTTTGAAATGAAAAACTTGATTTTCGTGCATAATTGACCCCAGCCGGCCGACCGGGTGCCGGTCCGCTGACCGGCTGGGGAGTGGCTGTATATTGTTTGTGTTACGTAATCGTTTTGGTGTTATATAGGTCTCAGCCGGCCGACCGGCTGAGACACATCCCATATGTCTTCATTTTTCTCAAGTGATATTGGTCCCAGCCGGGTAGCCGGCGCTGTATTTTGGTTGGTTTTCAATTGTTACCATTGGTGCCAGCCGGGTAGCCGGCAGCCGGTCCCCTTGACCGGCTGGCACACGCTACCAACTCATTTGAAATTCTTACTTATGTTTTCATTTATAATATTTCCGATGGTTCATTTATCGTATAAATTTACGTAATGGCTTTAAATATTAATGTTTAGAATATATGATATTCCATTCGCTTGTATCGCAGGTTTTGTGACGGTTTTTCATATATCCCACTTTGAGTCGGTTTTACACATGTTATGGTTTGAGCACTATTGATATGTGCTTTGTACTCTCATTCCCCCGGCTACCTCTTCGTTCGTAAGGCTGGAATGTCGGAACGACGAGTGTATCCTTACTGCTTAATTGCACGTGTTAGTGGGTATATGACGACGTTGTTGGGAGGCGAACAATTTGCGTTGATCGACCCGACCGTCAAATGTTGTATACTTGCGAGGTGGTGTCATTGCATGTAGCGTACCGCTTGTTATGATGATGTGCTCTTTTCCGCCTATTTCGTGAAGATTGACCGAATTTGGGGTACTCGGCGTCTATGATTGACCGAGTCTTGGATGCGAAATGTTTAACGCATGTCGAATTGGAAAATGTGATTCCGAGAGTCTGGCCAGATTTAGACTAGGACCGTATTATGATCGTCGTTGTAACACCCGCTTTTGTACCCTATTTTTCTAATGAAAATATTTTACGGATACTTTTCAGCAAATTTAAGTTTTAATTTAGAATTTAATGTTTCGAGTCGAATTTAGAATTTTCGAGTTCGTATTTGGAATTTCCGCGAGATTCCATGTGAATCCCGTCTTAAGGCGACTTTGACTTTTATTGACTTTTTCCACTCATATTCCACTCATACTCCCCTAACCTATTTCATTCACTCAAACACAAAACCTTACTTCTTCCTTAAGAAAAATCAAAACCCTTGCCTCCATAATCTTTCCATTCTTAGAATCATCATAGCTCACTCGTTTCTTGTTGAAATTCGCGTAAGTTCGTCTTATTCTTCCCCTATTACCTTCCTCTATCCGTATTGATAATAAAATTACCAACTTTCTCGCTTTTCAAACTTTCCGTCTTTCTCAAGGTGAAGTAAATTCATCTTTTATGATCTATTTGTAGGTGGTGCCCTCCAAGATCCCGACAAAGACTATTTCCTAATTGAAGAGGAGTTTTGAACGGTAGTAACGACTGTAACCCCTGAAATGGTACAAACCCCTATTTTTCTATTAGAATAGTTACGAATCTTTTCAGCGAATTTAAGTTTTAAATAGCCTTTTTATGTTTCAGTCGAATTTATAATTTCCGAGTTCGATTTGGAATTTCCCTGTGGAGATTCCATGAAAATCCCAGTTTTAAGGCGAGTTTGACTTTTCTTGACTTTTGAGTCGAGTTTGACTTTTCTTGACTTTTGAGTCGAGTTTGACTTTTCTTGACTTTTGAGTCGAGTATGACTTTTCTTGACTTTTGAGTCGAGTTCGACTTTTCTTGACTTTTGAGTCGAGTTTGAATTTTCTTGACTTTGGAACCGTCTTTGACTTTCGTTGACTTTCTCCTATATATACTCCCTCATACTCACCTTAACCTAATTCACTCCCTCACAACTCAAATTCATTTCTTCTTCCTCACCATAAACCCCAAAACCTTGCCTCCATTTTCAATCCGTCTTTGAATCGCCGTATCTTCTTCGTTTCTTGTTGAAATTCTCGTAAGTTCGTCTTATCCTTCCCCTCTTACCTTCCTCTATCCGTTTTGATATTAAAATCATCGTCTTTCTCGTTTTTTAAATTATCCGTCTTTCTCAAGGTGAAAGATATTCATCTTTTATTATCTAATGGTTTGTAGGTGGAGACTAGGAAAGCTTAGTAACCGTTTAAAGACGCGTAAAGGTAACGGTGAAGGGTTACTCGGTATCATTTACGTGTTTTACATGCTTTATATGCTAGGATTCGTATCTAGAATACGATTAGAAACTTAGGATTCATGTTATGGATGATGATTGTTGTTGGTTGATGATTGTTGATGATGAATATTGATTGTTGATAGTTATTAGAAATGAATTATGATAATTGGAAATAATAGGATTGAAATTTTGTTGAAGGCTCACGGGTGAATTGGTAACACATCTCACGGTCGTGAAATACAAGTCACGGTCGTGAAACCCCACATTTCCCGGTCTTGAAATACAAGGCACTTCGTGACTTGGGGCATTTTCACTGCACGGACCCTTTTTGGGAAATGAATCAATATCCCTTCGTTACTTGTTGTTGTTTTTGGGCTTGGTGACCACTCCTTGGGAACCGTAATAGGAATAAGCTATCACCTCGCGACTTGAATTTCTCCTCTGCATTCCCATATATAGGAACTCTAGTTTTCATGACCGTGTTGAAGTGACCCTTGTTTTTTCGTGGTTTCCAAACAACCTTGTTTTGGAGAGGTGATCTATGTTTTTATTCCTTATGCTTCATAAACTTGTTCTAATGCTTATGTATCATGTATTGACTCATGTTTATCATATTTAAACTTATATGATTCCCTATTCTCATGTTTTGTGACGGGTTTTGCTATGTCCCACTTTGAGTCGGTTTTTACATATGTTACGGTTTGAGCACGATTTTGTCTTGTGCTTTGTCTTCTCATTCCCTTGGCTACCTTTCCGTTCGTAAGGCTGGAATGTCGGAACGGCGAGGTATCCTACTGCTTAAATGCATGTGTAGTGGGCATATGACGACGTTGTTGGGAGTTGAACGCTATGCGTTGTTCGACCCGGCCGTCAAATGTTGTATACTTGCGAGGTGGGGTTATTTGCATGTAGCGTACCGCATGTTATGAGGCTTGAGCTGTTTTTCCGCCTCTTTCGTGAATTGATCTACCGAATTTGGGGTACTCGGCGTTTATTTTTGTAAGACCGAGTCTTGGATGTGAAACGTCATCGCATGTCGAATCGGAAAATGTGATTCCGAGAATCTGGCCAGGTTTAGATTAGGAGCCTTATCGTTCCTACCAGGAGGAAATGTGTCTACATAGGCGAAATGTAAGCATCGCGTATGAGTTAAGGGAAATGTGATC
>JAIUZE010023914.1:0-10379 GCA_022085475.1 Heliosperma pusillum | reverse complement strand
ATGAGGGCAACGGGCAAGTAAGTCAATGAATCAATCCCATGCCTCTCCTAAGGATTCTCCATCCTCTTGTTGAAAGGTTGTTATCTCATTCCTTAGCATCGCCGTTTTGGAAGCGGGGTAGTACTTGCTTAGAAACTCCTTAGCCAAATCATCCCAAGTAGTGAAAGTGTTTGGAGGATGGTTATTCAACCACCTCTCCGCCCGGTCTTTGAGGGAAAATGGGAACAACATGAGGCAAAGGGTTTCCTCGGGCACCCCATTCCTTTTCATGATTCCAACCCTACGTTTGAATTTTCTCAAGTGGGCATGAGCATCTTCATCCGGGAGGCCTCCAAAGCTATCCCGCTCAATAGAATTCATTTGAGACGGGTGAATCTCAAAATTATTCGGGGCCAAGACACCGAAATTGATTGGAGATTGGGTATCATCGTGGTTGGGACGGTTACGATCACGTAGAGTCGTCATTTGTGGTTGATTTTGTTGTTGAGGTATTGTAGGTGGTGAATTTGGTGGTGTATTTTGTTGTGTATTGTAGAAGGGGTTGTCAAATATGGGTTCAATGGTGTTGTTTTGTGGGTAATCGATTGTTGGAGTGGATGTAGAAGCAATTGAAGTATTGGCTTGTTGATGGCTAACTCTTCTTGAATTCCTAACCCGAGCAAGTGTATTGGCACGGAGAGTCCTAAACAACCTTTCGGGGTCCGGATGGCTCAAGAACAAACCTTCACCCCTAGGCATGCACTCAAAGCAACTCAAAAACAAGTTAGACTCCTAGTGTGTTTTTGGGCACACTAGGGAAAGACAATAATGCAAGGCACTCTACAAATAATCTAACAACTAAAAACCAACAAAACAACAAGTAACTTGGCTAAATCTAAGACACAAAACAAACTACGAGTTTCCTTACGCCATCCCCGGCAACGGCGCCATTTGATGAGCGATTTGTCGCGTACCGCTCAAGCAAAACAATTTATGAAACCCAACTAATGCGATAGCGGAAGTCGAGGTCGAACCACAAGGATGGTGGGGTCAACTACTAGTTCGATTGAATCCTATTCTAGCCTAAAATATGACGGATTGGAAAGTTAACTAAAAACTAGGAAAAACAAGTAATCGCTAAGTAATAAAGACGAAAACAATTAAGGGAAAGACTAGGGTGAAGGGTTCACCTTAGGGGGATTAATGGGTTAGTCGGGTAACTAGCAAAGGGGTAAATAATTCGAGTAAAATCGATTGCTAATGTCTCAACAATCGATAATCATCAACAAAGCCATCGCATTTGTCTCACATCACCCATATAAACACTTAGTCTAATCGTCTCTACCACCGTCGCTTAAGAGAAAATCAAACCATGCTTGATAAAATGGCAACTTTCGTTCACACATTTCATCAAACACTTGATGCGCATATGGGTAATACCCAAATAATTACCACAAATCTACTAATTACCCAACTAATTACCCCACATGATCCTCCCTTAGGCTCCCCCTAAACCCTAGAAGGGAATCTACTCACACATGGTAAAGGGAATCAAAGCACTAAAGAGAAGGGGGAGTTCAATCAACATTATGCTATGAGAAAAATAATGATAACAATCAAAAGATGAACAATAAACTAGAAATGGAAATTAATTGCATAAACAATAAAAAAAATGAGAAATTTATACCAAACAAAACTTATATTGATGAATAGGGGGAATGTCTTCACCCAAGTCTTCAATACAAACCCCAAAACTGAAATAAAAGACTAGATTCAACAACTTGAAATGAGAAACTAAACTAGATTAGGGAAAGATTAGTAGAGTAATTAGGGACAAATTTAGGTTACAAATTTCTAGGGTTTTGTGCTAAGAGGAATGTAAAAAACTGCTTACAAAATAATAGGGGGGGTATATATAGGTATCTCGAAATTAAGGAAGAAATTAGAAGAAGAGGGCCAATTTTCAGTCTTGTGTTCCCGGCCGGTCGACCGGCCGCCGGCCCTTTGACCGGCCTGGAGCACATTAGTAGCTTCAGTGACTTCGCCTTCAAAAATCTCAAAATCTTCTAAGTATGGGAAAATGGGGGTCTGGGCCGGTCGACCGGCCGCCGGTTCCCCACCGGCCTGGAACACTTTTTCAAGGTTATGATCATTCTGATGTAGTGCAGGTCGGGTAGGCGACCGGCCGCCGGTCGACCGGCCTGCACTACCTGACCAATTCCTCCACCCTTTCTTTCTTCATTCTTTGAGGAGTTGATGTCTAGGCCGGTGGGCCGGCCGCCGGTCTGGGGCCCGGCCTGGGCCACCTGATGACTCAATTCTTCACTTCTTCATCTCATCTTCGAATCCCGACTCATGCAAGACCCTATTGCTCCGATTTCTTCATTTCCGCCTTAATTCCTACAAATTAAGACCGATATTCATAGCACGGGAAAACGGGAAGCAGAATGCAATCAAGGGCACGCAAATCCGTGTAAACGGACCAAAATGGGGACGAAAATGAGGGAAAAACGTGACTAATTAAGTGCTTATCACCATCCAAATTAGGTAAAAACGAAAATTAACATAAAAGAGATCCCAAGCGTTAAATACGCATTAAATTAAGCTCGCAAAATAATTATTTTAATAAATAAATTTCCGGATAAAATTTATTATAAAAACACGGGGTGTTACAGAACCAATCTTGACTCTAAATCATTTGAAGGAAGTGAAAATTCATTAGATGATGATGAGCCTAATAAATCCAAGAAATGGAAGTATATGAGATCTCATCCTATGGAAAGTGTCCTTGGAAGTTTGAATAAGGGAGCTCAAAAAAAGACGAACGTTAAATAACTTATGTTCGTTCTACTCCTTTCTGTCTACTATAGAACCTACCAATATCAAAGAAGCGCTTGCAGAATCCGACTGGATTGTGGCAATGCAAGAAGAGCTTCAACATTTCGAACGTTATAAAGTTTGGCATCTAGTGCCACGACCTAAAAATAGAACTGTAATTGGTACTCGATGGGTATTCAGAAATAAATTGTATGATACAGGAGTTATAGTTCGCAATAAGGCTCGGTTGGTCGTTCAAGGATAAAATCAACAGGAAGGGATAGACTATTACGAAACCTTTTCACCTGTAGCAAGACTTGAGGCTATTCGTCTGCATCTCGCCTTCGCAACTCATAAAGGAATGGAATTATACCAAATAGACGTTAAGACCGCATTTCTTAACGGTTATTTGGAAGAAGAGATCTTTGTTGAACAACCTCCCGAATTTTTAATAGCAAATTTCAAAACCATGTTTTAAAACTTGATAAAGCATTATATAGTTTGAAAGAAGCTCTTAGGGCATGGTACGACAGATTGTCTAAATTTTTATTACAAAACAATTTTAAAAGAGGATCTGTCGACAAAACCCTATTTCTAAAATCCTAGGGTTTAGATTTATTTGTTGCTCAAATTTATGTAGACGATAGTATTTTTTGTTCTACTAGCAATAAATTGTGCAAGTATTTCTCAGATATAATGAACTCGGAATTTGAAATGAGCATGATGGGAGAATTAAAATTCTTCCTAGGATTGCAGATTCAACAAACAAAAGACGGTATAATGATTCACCTACAGAAATGCGTCAAGGAGCTAATCAGAAAGTTTAGTATGGAAAACGCTCATCCAATGGACACACCTTCGCACCTATAGCAAGACTTGAGGCTATTCGTCTGCTTATCGCCTTTGTAGCTCATAAAGGAATGAAACTGTTCTAAATGGACGTTAAGACTGCATTTCTTAACGGTTATTTGGAAGAAGAGGTTTTCGTAGAACAACCTCCCGGATATTTAAATAACAAGTTTCAAAACCATGTTTTTAAGCTTGATAAAGCTTTATATGGTTTGAAACAAGCTCCTAGGGCATGGTACAACAGATTTTCCAAGTATCTATTACAAAACAATTTTAAAAGAGGATCTGTCGACAAAACCCTATTTCTAAAATCCGAGGGTTCTGATTTACTTGTTGCTCAAATTTATGTAGACGATATTATTTTTGGTTCTACTAACAATAAATTGTGCAAGTATTTTTCAGATCTAATGACCTCAGAGTTTGAAATGAGCATGATGAGAGAATTGAAATTCTTCCTAGGATTGCAAACTCAACAAACTAAAGACGATATAATGATCCACCAACATAAATATGTCAAGGTACTTATCAGGAAATTTGGTAGGGAGAACGCTCATCCTATGGACACACCTATGGTAACTGATAAAAAGTTAACCATAGATGAACATGGTAAGTGTGTCGATGAGACTACATATCGAGGTATGATTGGTTCTATATTATATTTAACTGCGAGTAGACCTGATATTATGTTTAGTGTATGTGTCTGTGCTCGATTTCAATCGTGCCCTAAAGAGTCACATATGATTGCAGTTAAACGTATCTTGAGATATTTAATTGGTACATCTAATTTATATCTATGATATCCACTTGTGTGTAATTTTGATCTAGTAGGATATTCAGATGCAGATTATGCAGGATGTTCTTTAGATAGAAAAAGTACATCTGGATTTGCTACGTTTCTTGGACCATGCATTATAACTTGGGGATCAAAGAAGCAAAATTATGTTGCGTTGTCTAGTGCTAAAGCTGAGTATATAGCTGCTGGACTGTATGTTCACAATATACTTTGGTTAAAGCAACAACTATGTGATTATGGTGTAAATGTAGGTTGTATGCCTATATTTTGTGATAATACGAATGCTACTATTATTTCAAAGAATCCTTCTCAACATTCTCGTACTAAACATATAGACATTAGACACCATTTCTTACACGACCATGTAGAAAAGGCAACATTAAACTAGAATTTTGTAGTACTGAAAATCAATGGGCTGACATTTTAACAAAGGTGTTAGATAGAAGACGTTTTGAGATTTTGCGGTTGGAAATTGGTTTAATCAGTAGCAATTAAATTCGTTATATTTATTTTACAAACCTGCATGACTGGTTAGAATAAGACAAGATTGTATGATTGTGTCCGTATATTCCGTTGTGAGTATATTTGTTTGTAATATTATATATGTTACGTAAATATCTTGCATAATAAAGTATTACTTGAATATTGAATTATGAACCACATATTTACCAAAATCCATCTTATTCACTTTCCTAAGTTGACCAAAATACCTACCCAAATATTTACCTTTGACTGAAATTCCCAACAAATATATCTTACCATATCTTTTCACTTTCCAAATCCTATATTTATCATATCACAAAAATTTACCCTAAATTCCTTTCCTATCTTACCCAAATTAAAAAGAAAAAAGAAAAAAAGGACGGCTATCACGTGTAGCCTACACAAAAACAAAACCCAACACTCCACCTATATATACATCACCTTCCATCATCACCCATCAACATCATCTTCAACCTTTCAAATAAAACAAAAACAACAAACACAAAAATTCATCAATGGCTTCCACACGGTCCAACTCCAAAAACACCAACAAACCAAATTCCAAATCATCTTGCATGTCTCCTAATCCTAACCCTTCACCTCAACCAAACCCAAAATCCCCAAACTTGGCTCAAAACGAGTCGGGGTCGGTTCTCGAAGGTACTAAAAGACGACGGTTGAATACGGGTAAGAATAAGGTATCATCAGATTTGGAGACTATTCCTGAGGTTGACGGTGTCGTAGCAACTGACGGTGCAAAACGTACCCTGTTTCGCGAATTTATGCCGCAAGCTACGGCATCCGGACTCGATAAATTAAGGCTAACAAAAGAGGAGTGAAAATTAATTAATCGGGTTGCTAAATACCCTATCCACGGTGGTAGAAGCTTTCCGAAAGCTTGGTGTGGCCAATATTTCGCTTTGAAGTTTTTCAATGATTTCTTGAAATTTCAAGAATGGGAGGACATATCTCGGTTTTCGGGTCCGATCTATCCTATTGAGGTAATTCAATTTTACGCTTCTCTCTCTTTAAAGTCTGGAACTTTGCATGCTACGGTTAATGGCCGTGAGATTTCCGTCTCCATTCATGATTTTTGTACTATGTTTTCGGTTCCTGGTGATGGGGCCGAAATAAATCTTAGTACGGCATGGGACGAGTTATCTGATTCGGCTAAGGTGGCGGTCAAAAATTATTTTGATGAGAATGCTAGTTTGTCAAGTTGTGTGTTGGCCGGAAATTTTTCACCAAAATTGGAATTTTTCTTTAACGTTTTGTGGAACACGATGGTTCCGCGTCGGGGTGGTCGTGATAAGGTTAGTTGCTATGAAATGATGCTTGTCTGGAAGTGTCTTGAGGGTGAACGGGTTAATTTGGCTTTTCTTGTATTTTCCCGTATTTTTCAAACGAGTTTCTTGGTGACGGAGGACAAAGTCTACATGGCTTTGGACCTTCCTTATGGGATGTGGATTTCTCGACTTCTTGAGGTCAAGAATGTGATTGACCCGGCTAGCTATGGTGTTAATCTTAAGGATGAGATGAATGATACTTATTTGAAGTTTATGAAAATAGTGGTTGTGGGTCCGGAGTTGGTATTTCAAGCAAAGGGTGGTTTGGTTGTTAATAAACCGATTGGTGTTGATTTTTCATCTCTTGAATCCAAGTTGGATGTGTTTATAGGGAAGGTAGTGGAGCGCATTGATGCCGAAGACAAAACTCCTGGTGATTTTGTGGCAAAACGGTGGAAACCGTGGCAATGGTGGGGAATGGTGGTTCAAACCGTGAGTCGGTTCTGAGTGACGAGTTGAAGGCATGGATGTCAGAGGTTGATGGTTACCTTTCCAAAATTTAAAGGAATGTGGTGGATGTCCGGCAAGAGCTTTTTAGGCAACGGGATCATATGCAATTTTTGGTAAGTCAAGGAGGCACATTGGTGAAGAGTGGTGCGGAGATGCGAGATGGGATGCACACCATCTATGATGCAACAGAGACTTTATCCTTGAAGGTCCGAAACTTTGATGCGACCACGCAAGCCACTCATGTTAAGAAGTTCTTTGATCGTCTTGACACCATTGAGTACCGTACCCGACCTGGTTATGTCAACCCTACCAAACCCCGTCCTCCAAATATGCCTTAGTTTTTTATCATCTTGGTTTGTTTAAACTTGAACTACTTTTCTTGATTGTCATTCGGCCCATTTTGGCATAACTCTATTCGGCTCATTGGCACTTCACTATCCTTTTTGTGGTTTGTAGTTTGATAAACAATTTTTGCTTGATTTTGCTTGCTTATGGATCGTTTCATATTGCGTATTTGCAAATCTATTTCTTGCCTCGAATTATATTATTCTAGTCATTTTATGTTCTTGTTCTTGTCTTTTCAATGATGCCAAGAGGGGGAAGAAATGATATCATTTGAGTCTTTGCGATCAACGTTACTATAACTTTGGTAGTATTATGTTGAGGGGGAACTAAACTTAGTCACAAATCATAAGAGACTTGTCATCATCAAAAAGGGGGAATTTGTTGGACATATGATATAGTTTTGATATTGACAAGTATATATTTGACAATGTGGTTAATTTACAAGTAATGATTTGATTGTTATATCATATACATGTAATTGTGTGCTTTAGTCTTATTATAGCTAACAACAATTACAAGTAAAGAGATCAAAGTTTAACCTTGAGAAGATTCAACTTTGAAGATTTCATTAAGACAAAGTTATAGGTGCTTGAGGTATAACTTTGAGGATTTATATACAAAGTTAAAGCTATTCTGGTTATAACATTGAAGAAAATATTCAAGCAAGATCTACATCAAATAACACAAGACTCAAGATGGAGGGTCTTTGTGATCAAGATGAAGAGATGATCCGTATACTGAAGATCTTTGTGAAGATTAAGTAGTATAGGTCGTCATATGGTAACTAATTCATTAGAGTGATTTTTGAGAAGTAAAGTTATAGATATTTCACTTATAACTTTACATACTATGTTAAAAGTTATAACTATTTCACCTATAACTTTGAATGGCGAAATTGATGCATGATTTTGGAAACAAATCTTTTAAATGTTTTTACAAAAAGAAAGAGTATTTTATATTTATCAAAAGTTTTAAATAGATAATTTATTTATGATATTCTATTGGTTAGTAATACAACTTATGAGTTGTCATACTAACTAGGGTTTCTAATACATTCTATCTCATTTTGTTGTTGACCTAATAAGCTCAACTAGTGCTTGTGCCACCTAGGGTTTCGAAATATCTAGGATTTGTGCCTCCTAGGGTTGCGTGCATATGGACAACAACCTAGGGTTGCGTGAGGAAGAGGAAAACGGCCTCTTTGGCA
The DNA here is from genome assembly GCA_022085475.1 of Heliosperma pusillum. Classification (NCBI taxonomy): domain Eukaryota; kingdom Viridiplantae; phylum Streptophyta; class Magnoliopsida; order Caryophyllales; family Caryophyllaceae; genus Heliosperma; species Heliosperma pusillum. The sequence goes on along the minus strand of JAIUZE010023914.1, from coordinate 2,110 downwards.
CGTTTTACTCTTTGGATCAAACTAGGGTTTTACAACATACTTTCACAACAATATTTTGAGATAAAAGATAAATATCCTTCTTAAAGAAAAAGCTAGGGTTTAGGGTTTACCTCTCCTATGCTTCTACTATAAATACTCCATTGATCTCAAACATTCAACTAGACTTTTATGCACTTTTGAGAGAATCTTACAAATCAATTTTAAACAAACTTTGAGCAAAATATTTATTATTTTTATTGTTTGTTTCGAAAAAAAGTCAAGCATCAATCTTTGTCAATCACTCGAGTGAAATACGTTATTAGATAATAGTACATCACATAATCTTACTTATTCTTTAACGAAAATCTTTGTGAGTTATTTTGTACTTTTTTATTAACGTAAGATAGTATAGAGTATTTAGCAATACTCAATCTGAGTTATAATCATAGTTGATTATACGAGTGAGTTGATAATTTTTGTCATTCGTAGAGAGGTACTAAGAATTATTAATCGAGAATTGTGGATGTAGGTTTCAATTTGTGAAACTGAACTACTTCAAAAATCTTTTGTGTCCCTCTTTATTTCGTTATTTCGTTACTCGCATAATTCAATGATTAATTAATTGGTTCATTTTATTTAATAAAATCAAGTAAGCCTAGGTTTTAATACTCAATCCCCCCCCCCCCTCTCCCCTCTTCGTATTCGATCAATAGACCCTGCAATTGGTGTGACAACCCTCGCGAATGCGGAAATATAAAACAAACAAGCATGTGAATTATATAGCGGAAATAAGAAGTTTTAAAAACTTTTATACATGCAAGGAAAGAATACGAGGAGTGTCAAATATTACAAACTAAAGTACGAATTATACTACATCAAGAGATGAAGTCTCTCCAAAATATTAACAAGTAAAAGTGTTTAGCATACAAGCTAAAATCGTCTAGAGGTGTTTCATCCAGGGACAACGCCCGCTAGCTCACACCCGAACCCAAAATACCACAAGCAAAAAGCCATCCAATCAAGCAATCTGTTCATCCATGAAAAACATGAACGCCACAGTCAGTGGGGAGTAACTCCGGGTTCTCCCAGCCATATCACATTAAACGTACATAGAAGGAAATACAAAAGTAGAGCATGCATACAAATAGATATACATGTGAGATACGATAAGGATAGATAGGCAATTCGATACATAATGATAAGAGCATATGAAGTACAAGTTCGAATCCATCATGTTATACAAAGACTCGGGGAAGACACTCTTAGGCAACCGAATACGCTCACTAGGGCTTGCATCTCACCGTTAGCGGTATAAGTTTGATAAGATTGAGACTCGACAAACAAATCATGCCAAGTCATGCGATGATCACAAAGAATCCAACATATTATCATCCATTCACGAACCCATACATTGACGGTGCCCAATCATGCAATGACCATGAATAATATGATGAAATCACGCATTCAAAGACGACGGTGCCCAATCATGCAATGACCATGAATAATATCATGAAATCACGCATTCAAAGACGACGACACGACGACATCTCTCACGGTAAAATGAAACGCCTAGCATCGTTGTTAAATGGCCAAAAGTATGATTATGGGCATCCACGGGCGGCCCCCCACCGTAAAACCTTCCCTGAACGCAAACGATCGAAAATCCATTTTCGCTATATGTAGGATACTTCTCTGTAGGACGATTAAGGCTCCCTAATCTAAACCTGGCCCGTTCTCGGAATCACATTTTCCGATTCGACATGCGATTCACGTTTAGCAACCAAGAATCGGTAATCAATAGAAGACGGAGCCATACCACATTATCGGTTTAGACAATTCACGAAAAGAGGCGGTTGGAACAAGATACATCACGTCATAACAGGCGGTACGCTACATGCAAATAGCACCACCTCGCAATCGGACACAACATTTGACGGCGGACAGGAGCTCGGATCATGAAAGCCGTTCGCCTGACCAACAACGTCGTCGTCTTTGCCACTTAGCTAAACATGAAGTAAGCAGTAGAGATACCTCTTCCCATCCGAACATTCCAGCCTTAACCAACGGGAGGTAGCCAAGGGGAATGAGAGTGACAAAGACAGACAAAATAGGTCAAACCCGTATCATTTGT
>JAIUZE010023913.1:0-28556 GCA_022085475.1 Heliosperma pusillum | reverse complement strand
TGAGAGTTGGTATCCTTGAGAAAGGTGTGGTAAGGTATGTTTAATGCTTTTAATGCTAGATACTTGTCATGAACGGTGTGTAAATAGTTCATGATATTCGATGGTGTAAGATCGAATGAGTTGGCTAGGACTTCTTAACTCATTAGTAATTTAGTCTTTTGGACTTAGAAGTTTAGTATTGGTTTGAAGACCATGCTTATGATATGTCTATTTTGGAGGTAAATAAGAAGTTTCGAATATGATACCTAAACCGTCCTATGGAGCTAGTTCCATGTTTAGATGATTATAAGGATTGGAGGATACACTTAGGATGAAACTCTCCTAGGGGTCTAGATTATGAAAGCTAGAAGTTGCAATATCTTTTTGAGGATCGAGATAAGCTTAAAGATAGTTGTAGTGGTGGTTAGGGAATTGGGGAATTCTTTTTAATGTTACTTGGGAATTTGTTGTCGTTAAATGTTGGACCCTAACGGGAATTAATACTTTGTGGAATTTGGATTTGATGACACAACTTGAGGAATATGGACATAAGCGAAAACCGATGTATTGAGAGTTTGGAAGAGATAAATAAATTAATTACGGTCACATTGCCCTATGTTTGGCAAACGTGAAGTGAATCGAGTTATGTGTGACTAATCGCTTTGAGGTTTCGAGATTCAACTTTGGAGGATGAGAGGATTCATTGTAAATAAGTTGAGGTAATGAGTTTTTGGAATAAATTGGATGAAAGGATTTCATAGTAAGTCCTTTACCTTGTGGTTGTTAGCGGTTTTGTTTCCTTAATTATAAATATTTTTGATGGTGATTTCCAATAATAGTTTCGATGGACCTTAGAAGATTTTTATTGAATTGGAATAATTGGGAGTTGCTACTCGGTGGGGCATGCTTATGAAATATCTTGGTAGGAATCCGATGATTGAAATGTTGAGGATATATTGCACTCCCTTGAGGACTAGTTTACTTGTACAGTTAGTATTGTCGAGTTACTATCGACATTAGAATTTTCATAGAGGGAAGATAGTATTGGGGTTCATCCTTCGTTTTTCTTTATTCTTTCCTTCTTTCTTTCTTCTTTCTATTCGATTTATTCTTTCGAATATTTCGTTCCTTCTATCAATTATCATCTCGTATTGATAGATTATTATAAACTTTAGTTAGAAATTTTAGGTATAGATAGTAGTGTGATTACATTTACTATAGAATTTTTGAACTAATCGTTTGTAGAAATGTTTTATAATTTCAAGTATTTTACCGTCAAGAAGTGTTGAGACTTGTTATTGGAGACGTTCGATAACTGGTTTTCTCACTTATTGATGCGAAAATGTATCTTTTAAAGTCTGTGATTTGGGACGTTGGTGTTCGTAACAGCTGACGAGGACCTTCCGCCCCAGTGATAAGACTCTGTAATTTATTTACGAATATATTTTTAACAGTTTTGAAATAGACCTACATATATGTTACGTTCCTTCTTCTAAGTTTCGAGGACGAAACTTTTTAAAAGGAGGGGTGATTGTAACAACCCGAAAAGTACCCAATTTTTCCTAAGTGAAAATATTTACTAACACTTTTCAGTAGAACTTAAGTTTTAAAAATAGAAATTTTCGTTCGGAGTCGTATTTTGAAATTCCGCGTTCGTATTTGGAATTTTTGAGGGATTTCATGAAAAGATCGTTTTTAGTCATCTTTGACTTTTCTTGACTTTTAAATCGTCTTTGACTTTTTCTTGACTTTTTAAAGTCGTCATTGACTTTTCTTGACTTTTAAAGTCGTCTTAATCTTTTCTGAACTTTTAAGTCATTTTTGACTTTTCCCGACTTTTTAGTCAATTTTGACTTTCGTTGACTTTTCCCGACTCGCTTTACAAGTTTGAAGACCGAAATTTTATTTAAAAAATTATATTTTTGATTTATTTTTATTTATATTTATTATGATTTATCATAATTTAATATAATTATTTTGAATTTATTTGGAATTTAAAGAATAACTTATACGGTTTTAATCGAAAGTCATTTAACTATTCCCGACGCATCGTAAAGCGCGCAACAAAATCGAAACTCGACTTTGGCATGAGTCACACGTTGATGTCATCGCTTTCCACTCACCATTAGATATTTTATTTATTTTGATTAAACTAATCAAAATATCTAGATATTTATTAACTTTATCGATCAGTTAACGAAAATTACGCAAATCGTTTACGAAACTGATCCGACAAACACACTTCTACACGGCTCAAACTCCCCCTAATAGCCTTGATATTTTCATTTCTTTTGATTATTAAGAACATAATATCTTGATATTTAGTGTAATTAACTTTATCGTTAATTATATTAAATCGTTTACCGTAAAATAATTAGTAAACGCGAGTCAATTACGGAACAACAATTTCAAAACTCGACATCCACTTTGGCCTATATGTACACGGCTCAACACACCACACTTGACTCACAAACACCTTTTCACTTTTCAACAAATCAAATAAAGATCAAAATATCACTTTCTTTAATCGTTCTTCGTGTTCTTCATCGTTCATCAATTGTTCTTCATCGTTCTTGAGCAAAACCTCCATAAATCCTTCATTTCTTAATTAAATCCTTCCTAATTTATAGTTCTAGGATCTCCTCTTCGCTCTCCATCTTCTAGTACGTTTTAAATTCAATTCCGTCAAGATCGTTTTCAACACTTTAATTATGAGAAATTTAGTTTAAGTTCTAATAATTGTTTTTCTTGTTATTTCTTATAGGGGAAGAGTTTGAAGACGAATTTGGAGACTATTATATTTTGGGTGAAGACTAGTAGAAGGGTTTCTTAATTATTACTTCTTATTATTTTTGTGCTAAGTGATTTTGGCTAGCTAAGGTAACGATTCCGAGTTACTCGACGATATAATGTCACATAGCCTTAGTTTCTTAGGTTTTAGTTCATATTATGGTTACTAATGCTTTTTAGTAGTAACATGTTAAGTAGTAGGATTTATATGTTGTATGGAAATTATAATATGTTAGTGTTCTAGACATGTTAGTATGATTTAATTATAATCATGATTTTTGTATGCATGATGGTTGAATTGGATGTTAAAAATGGATGTTGTTAATTAAAATGATGTTAGGATTAATTTGGGGGGGTGGTTGTGGTGGCCATTGAAGTGGCCGGTTATGGTGGTGGCTGAACCGGCCGGTTCAGGCTGGTCAGACCGGTCCAGGCCGGTCCAGCCGGTCTGGGTTGGTCATTGGTGGGTCCGGGTTTTGGTCTTTGGGTTGTGGCGATGTTTGATTGTTTAATTGTTGTTTTGACGGGTTTTAATTATGTTAAAGCATGCGGGAATTTTTAAGAAACGGTTTTGTAAAAAAATGTAAAATCTGCCAAAACAGCCCAATTAGGCCCGTGGGGCCATTCAGGCCCATGTGGGGTCCGGCCCAACTCAGCCCGTGGGGCCCACTTTGGGACTTGTGACGGTTTTTGAGTTATCGTCATTTTTATCGTGTTTTGTAATATTTAGCAAGTGGGAAATATTAATAAGTAAAATATTTAATTAAAAAGGTTTTTCATAAAAATATTATTTCTCACATGTTAGAAATTATAAGACGAGATCGTAGTTTAAATTTATATCCTTTAAGTCAAGCGGGGGGTTACGTAAAATGTAATAATTCACATGTTAGAAGTTTTAATAATATAACATGTAATGAATATGTTGATTTTATGTCTATGTGATAAAGACTCTGTTTCTAGCCGGTTGGATCCAACGGGTTTGGTCAAACTAAGATCTAGTCAGCCCCGATTTGACTGATGACCCGTCGCGGGACTCGGGTCGGGGATTTGTCTTCAAGTAAAGTTGTATTTAATTACTGAATTAGCCTTAGTAGATATGAGGCGATATGATATTTGATTATGATTTATATGCAAATAGTCAAATGATAGGATGTTTTTCCCGTGACTGTTTTGATTATATGGTTGGTGTCGTGTTGACTAAGTACCCATAGAGAATTACGATTATATGGCACGTTAAGTCGTATCTTGGCCATGTTTTAAAGGTAACCTCTGAGTTAAGATATTAGTTTGGTTCGGCCATGGTAATTCTAAATGAGTATCTTGGACCATGACATTGATAGGTCCGTACTGTCTTTAACGAGTATATAGTTCATGGTTAATAGCTTTTGTGTCTCGGCTTGGTGGGTTTATATCCAAGTAAGGGCATGGTTACCTAATCCACTTTGGGGATGGAGCCAGCTTAAGTACTAGCCATCTCTGCTTAGGGGGTCGCCTAGTAGAGTTTCTTGTGTACTTCTGGTCACGAGACGGGGAATGGAATAGCTGTTGTCGCTAGGTCTGATCAGTCTAGGACTAGGATGTTTTCCTACATTGTGGTATAGCCTCGAGTTACAGAAGTCTTCTATTGACTGTGCTAAGAACTTATGCCTGTTTGTAGACGTATTGTCTTCAGTATGTATGAGTTCTATGAGAGTTTAGAAGAAGGTGAGATGCAAGCCGGCTAAGATTGATAGAGTTTGGATTACCGATTGTTAACTGATTCACATGATTACGTGTTGATTAGGGTTTGAGTGTATCACGGCCATGTTTCTGAGAGGAACCTCTGAGCTAGCATACCAGATTCCCTACCTCGAGTTATAGTTTATTATCGGTTTCACATGATAGCTTTCACATGCTAGGTTATTTGTTAGTTATCTGTTTCATAACATGAAAAGCATATCATATATGTTTAAGTTTTGTATTTTCCATATACATTGCTTTTATGTTATTCATGTTTCATTAAACTCGACATTTCGTGGCTGGGAGAACTCGGAGTTACTCCCCACTGACTGTGGCTTCCGTGTTTATAGTTAATGCGGTCGAACAGGTGGTGAATGCATATTTGGGGTACATTGACGAGCTAGCGAGCGAAGTATTTACCTTGGACCTATATTCGGTTCTTAGATTGTATATTATTATACACTCGTTTTATTTCCGTATTTATACGGGAGATATGTCTCCCGTCTTGTATAATTCTTATGTATAATATAAATTTTCTTTTGTAAAGAACCTTTTTATTTATGACACCCTTTGTTATGTATAAAAATTATTTTTTTTCTTTCCGCAAATTTGAGGGTGTCACAATGAGACCAGTTTATTAATGTTCCTGGCCTAGGAAGCTCTATAGATCTCAGAACTTTAAGTGGTTTACCAACTAAAATTGGCTAAATCTAATTAGCACAAGGTATGTCAAAAACAGTCAAGACTTGTTTTATGAGCTTTGTTTTCAAAAGTAGTAAGTCAAAACAATGTACATGGACAACTTATTTGCGATTCAAATGCAGAAACAATATAAATTATCATCATTGTTATTCAACTTCACCAAGACTCGACCTAATAAATAAAAAACATGTTTTTGGATTTTGGAAAAATTTCAATTTTTATGGGTTTTTTTTTTTACTTTCACACAACGGTAATAAACACACAACATAAATAAAGACTCTGCCTCAAACCTAAATGTCACAGTGTACTCAGTGTGACGCTAACAACACAACAATCACACAACAACCAACAACAGCAACCCTAAATGACACAATTAAAAAGGGAAAGGGGAAATAACTAAAAGAAAATACAATAAAAGAAAGTACAAGGATAGATAATATCAGCTGTATAGACATAGCCTCCCCCAAACCAGCTGCAAAATGGGGGTGTAGTGACCAGCTGTCACTATTGCTCATCAGCACCACCATCATCATCATCATCCCTCTGAGCAGCAGCAGAAGAAGAGGTCCGAAATGTCCCACCAAAACCACCAACCGGAGCATCCGGTCGGATAGGAGTATACCACGGACGACCCAGACAACCATAATCGTGACTAAACTCCTGGGAAAACTGCGGACGAGTCACCCCATAATTATCGAACACACCACTCTCGTCACCCCGACCTCGGTAGTAGCTCGGCGGAGTCCAACCAGCAGTAGCATTAAGATCTGTCCGCATAAGGTTCTCCCAAAACCCCTTCATCACCAAGTCATTATTAATTCCTTGGTGAATCCTAATCTCCCTCTCCAAGGCCGGATCATAGGTATAAGCAGGTGGAGGGTAAGGGTACGGAGTCGGGGTGGGTGTAAAGTGGGGAGTCGGGGTGCTGGTGGCTTGAGCAGAAGATGAAGGGGCGATCCGCCGACGAGGTCGGCGAGTCTCGGCCAAGGTAAAAATAAGCTTAAGTGGAACGACATAAGAACGAGGGGGAGGGGTAGGTTCAATCTCAGGATCATGGGGAAACAACCGCTCCGTACAAGGTAGACGGTCATCGGTGTCAGGAAGAGCTATCCACTGGGATTTTCGTACTCGCCATTGATATTGAGCGTTACCTAACACATTAATCCAGCATAAAGTGTGGCGTAAGTACTCCTCGTCGACCCTAGGACCATGTATCTGGGTCATGGGTGTGTACCGACGGTCTCCCCCAAACCCAACAAGTCGCCTAGCCAATCTAGTGACCAAAGCACCACAATCTAAGGAATATTGGGTGGGGGATTTGACTCTCCAAAAAGCATAACACACTGGGTGAAACTAAAAAAAATTCTCATGTTTGGGATTCAAGGTGGATGCAAGCAATAACACTTCATGAGAATTTAATTTACTATAGTCCTTCCTACCAAACAAAATAAAGCTAAAGAAACGCAAAAACAACCTTAAACAAGGATGTTGCACATCATTCACAGCCATGGCGTTGACACGCGGGTTAGGAAGACCACTAAACAGAGAAAATTATTCAACGACTTGAAAGCCGGAAGGAACAGCAGTAAAATTAGCAGCATCATCACCACGAGAAAGACCCAAATGACCCGCTTACTCATCATAAGACAACTCGAAATATCTATTAAGCAACCAAAAAGACACACTCGTATTGACTTCGTCCCAATTAAAAGAACTAAAGAACTCAAGTGTCAATAATCGGTAAGAAAGTTCATTCAGGGAGTATAACCCACCAAACCGGATTCGGTCAAACATAGAATAAATTGCATCACCCAAACCGAGGGCATCAAGAATGGTGGGGCACACACATCGGGTAGGGTCCATAGGACGACCCATAAGCATTTAAAACTGATCATGTTGATCTTGTGTGCTAAAAACGATCCATGGGTAAGTCGGGTTACTAGGAATCGCTTGAACTTGAGGTTGTCGGATGATACGGGGTTCCCTAGGTCGCTTACTACTACCTCCTTGTCTAGACATGATGAATTGAAGTAAATAAAGCACACAAACACCACAATAAGCTCACAAAGACGGATCTACCAAACCCTGGGTTGAAAAAAATTAATTTTGGGTTTTAAGGACAAGTAAGACGGAGCAATTAGCAATGTAAGAGTGATTAAATACTAAAAAATGAAGAAAGAAAGCAACAAACAACAATTAAAAGCACAAAATCAACGAATGAGAAGCAAACCCTAGAATTCACGTTTTGGGGCAAAATTAGGGAGCAAGAACACCAATTTCTTCAAAGATTGCACTTAAAACAAGTAAGATGATGTTTGTTGATGATAATAAGATGATGAATTGATGATTTAAGTGTGTTTAAATGAGGTTAATTGAGAGAATATTGGTGAGAGAGAGAGAACAATAGCCGAAATAATGAAGGAGAAAGAAAGAATTATGGGAAAAACCTGCTTTTGTGCCTCGGAACCGGTCGGACCGGCCCGACTCGATCGAGCAAGTGAGGTATGCTCGATCGAGCAACCTAGAAAATTCAGATTTTAAAGTGCTGCTCGAGTCTCGGATATATTGGACACATGTCAAACTCGATAAAGCAGCATCACCTTGCTCGATCGAGCAACCTTGAGAATGCTCGTATTTTCTTTTTCTCGCCCCCTTTTTTTCTCTTTTTTCCTTTCCATTCTTAAATCGACTTCTAATTTTATTACCTGCAAGCACTTTATAAAATTGTTAGATCTCTTCCTCACCGCACTCTAAGAATAAAGTAGACCTGTATTAAATATCCAAGCTAAATCTAATTAACCTGTAACATTAATAACTAAGCTAATTGCTAACTAAAATGCATTTTAAATAAAATTTACAAATGAAGTACAATTAAATACCGGGTTGCCTTCTGGCTAGCGCTGGTTTATATCGGTCCCGCACGACCGTGTTACCTCAAAGTCATGGTGATTTATCAAGAGTGAAAAGGTTGACGGCCTCTATCACTCCTATAAATGCTCCATCATAATAGATCTTCAAGAGTTGACCATTGACTTTGAAAGTTTCACCCTTGTAGGTTTGTAGCGTAACCGACCCAAACTTGTTCACCTCAATAACTGTGAACGGTCCTGACCATCTGGACTTGAGTTTACCTAGAAACAAATGCAAACGGGAGTTAAATAATAATACTTTATCACCAACATTAAATTCCCGCTGCAGGATATGCTTGTCGTGCCACTTCTTTGTCTTCTCCTTGTAAACCCGAGCATTGTCATAGGCATGCAATCGAAACTCATCAAGCTCGTTCAATTGCATAAGTCGTTTCTCTCCCGCTAGTGAGGGATCCATATTAAGCTCTTTAATGGCCCACATGGCCTTATACTCAAGTTCAACCGGTAAATGGCATGCCTTGCCATAGACTAACCGGTATGGAGAAGCACCTATTGGAGTCTTAAAAGCAGTTCTGTAAGCCCATAGAGTGTTATCGAGCTTACGACTTCAATCCTTCTTGGATTTACTCACAACTTTCTCAAGAATTGACTTAATATCCCTATTAGAAACCTCCACCTGGCCACTTGTTTGCGGATGATAACTTAACCCCCGACGATGTGTAACGCCATATTTCTTCAATAAAGTGTTGAGATGGCGTTCATTGAAATGCTTCCCTTTATCGCTAATGAGAGCACGAGGGACCCCAAATTGCGGGAATATGATCTTCTGAAATTTGCTTTGGCATCGCAAGTGGGAGTGGCAATAGCTTCCACCCATTTGGAGACATAGTCGACTGCTACTAGAATATATTCATTACCGTGGGAAGATGGGAATGGCCCTTGGTAGTCAATACCCCAAACATCAAATATCTCAACTTCCAAAATACTCGTTTGAGGCATCTCATGCCTGTGCGAAATATTACCCGTCCTTTGACACGCGTCACAAGAACGGACAAATGTAGTAGCATCCTTGAGAATAGTCGGCCAATAAAAAACCGATTGCATAACCTTAGAAAATGTCCTTGAGGGACCGTGATGACCGCCATATGGAGAAGAGTGACAACGAGAAAGGATGGCATGTACCTCACTCTCTGGAATACATCGTCAATAAATGCCATCGGCACACTCCCAGAATAGATAATGATCATCCCAAAAGTACCGTTTGACATCGTGTTGAAACCTCTTCTTCTAATAATAAGATTGACCCGAAGGCATAATTCCCCAACCAAATAGTTGGCATAATCAGCAAACCAAGGAGTCTCCATGGTAATGGTAAGGAGATGATCGTCAGCAAACGAATCATCAATGGGGATGGAATCTCCCCCTTCAAACCTTAAACGAGACAAATGGTCAGCAACCACATTCTCTGCACCAGACTTATCCCGGATCTCCAAATCAAATTCTTGTAATAACAAGATCCAACGAATAAGCCGAGGTTTGGCTTCCTTCTTAGCTAAAAAATATTTAAGTGTTGCATGGTCAGTGTAGACGATCACCTTAGAACCCACAAGATAGGCTCTATACTTATCTAAAGCAAAGACAACCACAAGTAACTCTTTTTCAGTGGCAGCATAGTTAACTTGTGCATCATCCAAGGTCTTACTAGCATAGTAGATCGCATGTAGCACCTTATCCTTCCTTTGCCCCAAAACAGGCCCAACTGCATAGTCACTAGCATCACACATTATCTCAAACGGCAAATTCCAATCAGGAGACTGGATAATAGGAGCTGAGATTAGAGCTTGTTTATTCATGTCAAAAGACTTAACACACTTATCAGTAAACACAAACAGGGCATCCTTATGGAGAAGCTTAGTCAATGGTTGAGCAATTTTTGAAAAATCCTTAATAAAATGGCGATAGAACCCCGCATGACCAAGGAAACTTCTAACACTTTGAACATTTAACGGGTACGGTAATTGCTCAACCACTTCCACTTTAGCCTTATCCACTTGGATGCCTCGTCCAGACACCAAATGACCAAGTACCACCCCTTCAGTTACCATGAAGTGGCACTTTTCCCAGTTTAACACAAGATTAATTTTCTCACATCGTTGTATGACTTTGGTCAGATTAGCTAAACAACTATCAAAACCGGTCCCATAAACACTGAAGTCATCCATAAAGACCTCCATAATAGACTCGATATAATCAGAGAAAATAGCCATCATACAACGTTGAAAGGTGGCGGGGGCATTACATAACCCAAAAGGCATTCTTCGGTAGCTAAGCCACCATAAGGGCATGTCAAGGTAGTCTTTTCCTGATTGTCAGGATGAATGGGGATCTGAAAGAATCCCGAGTAGCCGTCTTGATAGGAAAAATATTTATGACACGCTAGACGCTCTAACATTTGGTCAATATTGGGAAGAGGGAAGTGGTCTTTCCTAGTAGCTACATTAAGCCTCCTATAATCGATACACATCCTCCACCATGTCACTAGTCTGGTATATATGAGCTCATTTTCCTCATTAGTGACAACCGTAGTCCCTCCCTTCTTAAGGACTACTTGAATAGGTGACCGGACCTGTCGCAAGCCCGATACAAAGACAAATTAATGTAATTAGGGAAGTATGGGTCGATCCTCAGGGAGATGGTGTTTCCTATAGAATGTGAAATGTCTTGCAATTGGGTCTTATCTAACGAATATCTGGGTTTTGGGATTTTAATTTCTAAACTAATAAAAGGCATAAACGAAAACGAAATAAAAGAAAATGGAAATGAAAACAATAAAGCAAATGATGAATAAACAATGATGAAAAACATCTAGGGAAGTAGGTTCACACATGTAGATTAACATATTGATGAAATTGGATATGGAACATGCAAATAATTCATTGTGAGTTCGTAAGAATGATGTGTTCATTACAATCATAGATCAGATGGTCTAGCAGGCTTTTAGGCAATTTACTAGGTCTTAATCTACCATGTCATGCTCTGTCTATTCAATTCACGTATCTCTACCTTGGAAAAGAATTCCATTCTAGTCAATGATTTTGATCAGAAATCGTCAACTATCGTTATAGTCCAAACATGCATAGACACAATGTTTAAAAGCACAATTTCTTTTATCCAATTATCATCTTTTAATCAATCTAACATGGCTACCCTACACCCTAGAAAGGTGACTACTCACTCATGGTGATGTTTATATCTAAGATGAAGTTAATAACAAAAACTAGGATAGACATGTTTATTTGATTTCGACAATAGTTTAAGACTCTTTATATGGCGATAATAACGACGCTAAATTGACAATCTAATGGAATGAAATGACGATTATAACGATACTAAAATGAATCTAAGATAACATGTAAAGAAAACAACGATCAAATAAGAAATATAAAGACTTAAAACAAAAGATAAAATAGGAATACCTAGATGGCAATCAACAATGACAATGATGAGATGTAAACCACCATAATAGAAATTTCTTGCTTAGAATAGTCGTTCCACGAATTACAATACTTATACCCAACAAAGTAGATTACAAAGATGAAATTCTTATTGATCTAAGCTAAAGTTTTGATGTAGAAAAGACAGAAATAAACTAAGAACTAAAGATGAAAAGAAGAAGAAAATGAGAGAAGAGAGGCTAGTTCTCCCTCCTCCTAATCTAAAGAGAGAATGTAAGAAGAGAAGAGATTATTGTAAAGAGGATGTAGAGATGTGTTTGAAGTGTGGTGGAGGCTCTCTATATATAGCATTAGGGTTTCGTGGGGGAGGGTTCGAGCATTCATCACATAGGACAAAAAGGAGGAAGTCGAAGCAAAAGTGCGGATCAGCAAGGATCCCCGATCGGGTACACACTTACCCGATCGGGTAAATTGTCACCTGGGTCCTTTGACTCTCGTTTCATCTCCCCTTGCATATGACTTGACTTCCATCATCCCCCTTGACCTCTTGAGTCGGGTTTGTTGATAGGGTTTGATGCAAAACGATGAATTCTTCGCCTAATTGATTGATCTTCCGACAACTACGAAACTGTCTTTACTTCTTCTTTCTTCTGAATTGGTGAACTTTCTTAAAATGCCTTTGATATGGTCAAACTTGCTTCTTCAAATCGTCGGGTTCTAGGCAAATGCTCGGGAATATAGAAAAAGGGCGTAGAAACGTCACTTTCCTTACAAAACAGGTTAGAACATAGGAATTCGCCTAGAAGACGATATTAGCTCATAAAGTGGCTTAACAAAGCACAAATGACATACAAAACCGAGCTAAATTGGGGGTTAAAATCATACAAATATTGACTTATCAAACTCCCCCAAGCTAAACCTTTGCTTGTCCTCAAGCAAACATAACAAACAATATCAGGACAAGGGTTGCAAGCATTGGCTACTACACCATCAAGAAACAAATCTCAACGTAAAACTTTGGAAACATAATGAATCATAACCGAAAAACAACGTGGGCAAGAATGATACATAAACATGGCTGAGATTTACATAACGGCGTAGCACAAAGAATTTCACTATAGAATTTCGACTCTTGCATGATCTTTTGACAAATGGACTCTTACGGCACACTCGAACACTCAATGTATGTAAAAGGTGATTTCTTTATGTGCAGATGTTTTTGAGACACTCACCTATCTACGACTTATGAAAATGTGTCCGCAGTCTAATATGGTAAACAATTCAAAACACAAGTCAAAGATCACAATGCACATAGAAAAGAAGCCGAAAAATATGAAGAAGGCTTTGAGAAATGGGTGAAAGGTGGACAAACAGTTATGGTCATGTGAAGATTAGAATGAGCTAGCAACTGACCAATGATAAATGAATACTCAATCCAAACTTTCAATTAATTCCCAAAAGACGAACAACGAAGCCAGAAGGAACAAATTGGCTTATCGCATACGAAACACAAGAGTAAACTCCTTCTGAACATTAAATTGACATTTTGAGGAGATACTCACAACTTCTTCTTTTATTTCTCTTTCTTTTTTTTTCGATACTTTTCTTTTTCATTTTGAACATAACATCACTTCTTGATCATTTTTCGTTCTCCCAAATTCACTTTGACATTAATGAACAAAATCTTCTCAAAAGAGCATCCATACAACATAGTCTAGCTACTAGCTCAACAATGGTAGGAAGTTTTTATATGTAGCTATTATTTTGTGAAACATTTGTATGAAGGGGCTAATTTTGAGGGGTAATTCAAAGTGAAAAAGGCTACAGATCTTAGTGAATCATGAATGCAATGCTTATGGAAATGAAATGAGAACCATACTTATGCGTTTTAACATGACACATATCACAAGGAGAACTACACACACCTAAATGAGACTGGGTATGGATGTACCAGTCTAAGGAGGTTCTACCTTACAATATATGTAACTTGCCAAATGTCAAGATCAAGCGTACTCATCTATAGATTCATTCCATGCTTACAGTGTACAAGACTTCCCCATGTATTCACAATTCGATGAATATTGAATCATTATCTTTTTAAAGCTCTAAGTTTGGAAAATGTAACATGATAGCATAGTAAACAAGCAAGCAAAGCATGAAAAGCATTCAATGATGTTCAAAATATTAAATTTTTCTCTTTTATTCAAAAATTTGAAAAATAAAAATGACTAAAATGCAGAATGGGAAAATGCAATCCCTCCCCCAAGCTAAACATCACATTGTCCTCAATGTGAGCACAAAGACTAAATATGCAACGAGATGTTTAATGGGAAGAAGGGTAAAAAGGAAAAAAATTGAAAGAAGAATGAAGCTTACTAGTCAGCGCGGATTCCCCCAAGCTAGTCTTTTGGACTTGACAAGGAAGGTCTTCATAGATTCTTCGAAAACTCTTTCATCTGGAAACGAAATCTAACAAAACAACGAAAAAAAAGGGAAAGCAAAAATAAAATGCAAAAAGAAACGAAACACGGGTTGCCTTCCGAGAAGCGCTGGTTTAACGTCTCGCTCGACGAATTTTCCTATGAAATCATCTGGTTGGGGATTGACGCTCTATATAGACAATATCTAAGCATCCAATCATGGAATTGCTATAATAGAGTTTCAATCGGTGCCCATTGACTTTGAATTTTTCACCATTGCTAGCCATTATTTTCACATAACCGTATTTGCTGACATATGTGACAGTGAATGGTCCAGACCATCGTGATCGAAGTTTTCCCGGAAAAATTTTCAAACGGGAGTTGAAGAGAAGTACTTGGTCACCGACATTAAACTCTTTTCTCATTATCCTCTTGTCGTGCCAACACTTCGTTTTCTCTTTGTAGATCCTAGAATTCTCGTAAGCTTGCAAACGAAATTCTTTTAGCTCATTGAGTTGCAAAAGTCGTCTACCAGCGCTAAGCTTAGTGTCTAAGTTGAGTTCTTTGATAGCCCAGTGAGTAGGGCTGAGCAAAAATATACGATACGGTTTTATTATACGTATCCGATACGATATACGGTTTCAATTATACGGATTTCCGTATATCCGATACGAATTTCCGTATATACGATACGGTTTATAAAAAACCGTATCGGATACGTATCGGCAAAATTTGAAACCGGATATACGGTTTCCGATACGGTTCCTATTTTTAATATAAAATATAAAAGAAAACGGAAAATTCGTATGGTACCCCCGAGGTTTGCATTTTTGCACGAAATGCCCAAAATTTTGATTTAGAAAACTTTAAGAGGCCATAACTCGTGTTTACGAGATCATAAAGTGACGATTTTTTTTTTCAAATCGATCATCTTTCCGAGAACTACGATTTGGAAAAAAAAATTATTGTATTTGGATCCCGTAGCTAGGAGTTATTGCATGTCAAAGTTTTTTTGACCGAACAAACTTTGAGCGAGCATCTCTTGGTTACGAATTCCGAACTCGACAATTTTTTTTTTTCAAATTGTAGTACTTGGAAAGACGAAAGATTTGAAAAAAAAAATCGTCACTTTCTGATCTCGTAAACACGAGTTATGACCTCTTAAAGTTTTCTAGATCAAAATTTTGGGTATTTCGTGCAAAATGGCAAACCTCGAGGGTACTATGTGAATTTTCCGAAAATAAAATCATAAAACCACTAAACGTCGAGTATGTCCGTGACTCAATCGTATTACTTGTATACATTTTTAAGTTATTTATTCTTAAAATATGTGATACTCTTTTAAATTATTAAGAAAAATCATAAAATCACAAAAAAAATAAAAACAAGACATAAAATTTTACATAATTAAATGAAAAACCGGATACCGGATATACGGTTTCCGGATATACGGAAAAACCGGATATCCGGTTTCCGGATATACGGAAAATCCGTATCGGATAAGGATACTCAAAATTGAGTTTTTTAAAACCGGATATCCGATACGGTTTTGAAAACCGTATCGGATATCCGGTTTTGCTCACCCCTACCAGTGAGCTTTGTACTCTAACTCGACAGGGAGATGACAGGCCTTTCCATAAACTAACCGATAGGGAGATGTTCCAATCGGGGTTTTGAAAGATGTGCGATAAGCCCATAAGGTGTCATCGAGCTTATTACTCCAATCAGTTCTAGATCTTGAGATTACTTTTTGAAGAATTGTTTTCAACTCTCTGTTCGAAACTTCTACTTGACCGCTGGTCTGGGGGTGGTAGGATAAACCTCGTCTGTGATACACACCATACTTGGCAAGCAGAGTGTCTAGCTGCTTTTCTCCAAAATTAGTTCCTCGATCACTTATCACGGCTCTGGGTACACCAAACGCGGAAAGATGATCTTCTTAAATAGTCGTATCACAACTCTAGCATCATTGGTGGGGGTGGAAATTGCTTCTACCCACTTTGAAACATAGTCGACAGCGACTAGAATGTAACGATTTCCATTAGAAGAAGGGAATGGTCCTTGATAGTCAATACCCCAGACATCGAATATCTCGACTTCTAATATGCCGTTTTGAGGCATTTCATGTCTTTTGGATATTTGACCTATTCTTTGACAAGCATCACAAGCCATAACAAAGTCTTTTGAATCTTTAAACATCGAGGGCCAGAAAAACCCGGATTGTAAGACTTTGGCTACGGTCTTGGACGGACCATGATGACCACCATAAGCAGATGAGTGGCATCCTTCTAAAACTTCTTTTACTTCCCACTGGGGGATACAACGTCTGTAAAGACCATCTGAGCACTGCTTGAAAATATAGGGGTCATCCCAAACAAAGAATTTTACATCATGCAAAAATCTCTTTCTTTGGTTATAAGAAAGGTCAGAAGGTAGCTGGCGACTGACAAGAAAATTGGCAATATCGGCATACCAAGGAGAAGAGTCCGCAATTGCCATTAATGAATCATCCGCAAACGAATCATTAATTGGCGTTGGTAATCCTATTTCAGTTACTCTTATCCTTGAGAGATGGTCAGCGACAACATTCTCTGCTCCTTTCTTATCCCGGATCTCTAAATCAAACTCTTGAAGGAGTAAGATCCATCGGATAAGTCTAGGTTTTACCTCTTTCTTTGAAAGCAGATATTTCAAATCAGCATGGTCAGTGTAGACAATGACTTTTGATCCTATTAGGTATGAGCGAAATTTGTCTAAGGCATAGACAATGGCGAGAAGTTCTTTCTCAGTGGTGGCATAGTTGATTTGGGCAGGATCTAGGGTTTTACTAGCATAGTAAATTGCATGAAGGAACTTTTCCTTTCTTTGCCCTAAAACAACTCCTACGACATAATCACTCGCATCGCACATCAGTTCGAAAGGAAGATTCCAATCAGGCGACTGGATTATAGGTGCGGTGATCAAAGCACGTTTGATTTTGTTGAATGCCTCAAGGCATAACAAGGTCGACTTCTTCACAGCGTTTTAGAACTCTGGATAGATTTGTCAAACAATTATCAAAGGAAATGCCATAGACGCTAAAGTCGTCCATAAAAACTTCCATGATAGATTCAACAAAATCCGAGAAGATACTGATCATGCAACGCTGGAAAGTGGCAGGTGCATTACACAAGCCAAATGGCATTCTGCGATAAGCGAAAGTACCATAGGGACAGGTGAAGGTGGTTTTCTCTTGGTCCTCATGGTGGATAGGAATTTGGAGAAATCCTGAGTTACCATCTAGATAACAGAAGTACTTGTGACAAGCTAACCTCTCTAGCATTTGATCAATGAAGGGTAGAGGATAGTGATCTTTCCTAGTTGATTGATTCAACTTTCTGTAGTCAATACACATACGCCACCCTGTCACAATCCTTGTGGGGATGAGCTTATTCTTTTCATTTTTGACTACTGTTGTTCCTCCTTTCTTGGGAACAACTTGAACAGGGCTAACCCATTTAGAGTCAGAGATTGCATAGATTACGCCAGCATCTAGCAATTTCATAACTTCAGTTCTAACTACTTCCTGCATGTTGGGATTAAGACGGCGTTGACCTTGAACACAAGGTATTTGGCCTTCTTCTAAATTGATTCTATGCATACAGAAGTCAGGGCGTATGCCTGTTAAATCTTCGAGTTTGTATCCTATTGCCTTTCTATGCTTTTTCAACATAGTCAATAGTGAGGTTAACTGATTTTCATCTAGGAGAGCACTCACTATGAGTGGGCAATACTCAGATTCATCTAAAAAGGCATATTTTAGATTTGAGGGAAGAGGTTTCAGTTCAGGTTTATGTACTTCTGCCTTGACAGGAGTATCAATTAAGCTCATGAACTCTTGAACTTCTTCTGACGATATCTCTTTTCCAGTCAGGTCCTTTTCTAGCTCACCGATCTCGAAATTGTCATTCTCAGAGATATCCTGCAGCAATATGATTGCTTCTAAAGGATCCTCAATTATTGATGGATACAGAGATTCATCAATAATTGAGTCGACAATATCAATGAAGCAGCAAGGCTCTTCAAGCATAGGGCTTTTCATTTCACTATTTAAGTTATAGGTGACTTTATCATCACCTACTTCTAATGTTAGTTTTCCATTTTTAACATCGATTACTGCTCCGGCAGTGTGTAAAAATGGCCTTCCTAAAATAATAGGAATTTGAGAATCTTCAGCCATATCTAGCACAATGAAATCGATGGGAATAAAAAACCTTCATACTTTGATAGGCGCATCTTCTAAAACTCCCATAGGTTGTTTTAAAGAACGATCTGCCATTTGCAGAGTGATACTGGTGCATTTGAGAATTCCCATATTCAACTTTTCGCAGATGGAATAGGGCATGACGCTTACACTAGCACCTAGATCGCATAGAGCTTTATCGATTGTGTAGGTGCCTATAGTGCAAGGTATATAGAAACTACCAGGATCCTTTAACTTAGGAGGGGACTTATTTTGCAACAAAGCACTGCACTCAGCTGTGAATGCTATGATTTCAACATCATCTAAAGTCCTCTTCTTAGTTACGATATCCTTCATGAATTTTATGTAAGAAGGGATTTGAGTGATTAGTTCAGTGAAGGGAACCGTTACTTGGAGGTTTTTGACTACTTCCATGAATTTGCTAAACTGGGTTTCCTTATGATTTCTCCTCAAGCGTTGGGGAAATGGAACTTGGATTTTCATGGGTTCCTTTTCAAGTTCATCCTTCTTTTCAGGTTTGTTTTCCGCTTCCTTAGCGGTGGATGGTTGGGACTCTTTTTGGCTCTCTATTGGTGTTGGCTCAACTATTGTTTCTTTGGGTTGCTGAGGTTCCTTATAAGTGGTACCACTCCTAAGGGTGATAGCATTAGCGGTGTCCCTCGGTTGCTCACCATGAGGTGGAAGTTGGCCTCGTTTTCTTTGGGTGTTAGAGGCAGCCAATTGGGCCATTTGAGTTTCAAGCATCTTGATGGCAGCAGTTTGAGCTTGATCACTCTTTTGAAGTAGAGCAAACATTGAATCTTGTTTTTGAACAACTTGGAGAAGCATGGATTCAATTTGCTCAAGCTTGAGTCATTGGGTTGGCTTTGATTTTGGGGTGGTTGGTGTTGATAAGGTTGATTGAAGTTAGGTTGAAATGAAGGTCTCTGGTTTTGAAAACCAGGTGTATTGTAAGGCTTCTGTTGATGTGGTATGAATGGTTGTTGAATCTGATGGTGGGGATTCTGAATGTTGGTGCTTTTGTAGGACAAAAAAGGATGGTTTTTTGTGTTCTCGTTATAAAAGTTTGAGAAAGCATTGCCCTGCCTATATGCTTGATAGGCATTGACTTGCTCTAACGAACTCCTACATTCTTGAAAACTATGTCCTCCAACCCCACATGTCTCCCATACCACTACGTGGTTAGTGACGTTGACATGTTCCTTCGATTGGGAAGAGCTTCCTACTTGTTGATGCAGAAGGGCTAATTGGGCTTCTAAGAGTGCTACTTTACTTGAATCGTCCTGCTTGGTTTTGAGCGGCATAGCACGTGAGTTACTATACTGAGAGTCGTGAATTGCCATTGACTCGATAGTTGCACTAGCTATTTCTACATCGATTTGATCGAAACGACCATTGTTAGCGGAGTCGACGATACGACGCGATTCACCACAACAACCGTTGTAGAAGGTGATAGCTAAGAACCATGAATCAAGGCCATGATGAGGGCATTCTCTTTGTAATTCTTTGGACCTTTCCCATGCCTCATAAAGGCTTTCATCGCCTCTCTGACGGAATCCAGTGATTTGACTCCGTAAGAGTGCGGTTCGTTCTGGTGGGAAGTACTTTTGATAGAAAGCAAGAGCTAGACCATCCCAGTCGGCTATTCCTAAGGCAACTCGGTCAAGGCTATTGATCCAGAGTTTTACCTTTCCTGTTAAAGAGAAGGGAAAGAGCATTTCCCTAATCTGCTCTTGGGATACTCCAGTTTGTCTAATTGTGGAGCAATAGTCACAGAAGTTTTGAATATGAAGGTTGGGATCTTCTGTGGCATTACCACCAAATTGACTTCTTTCTATTAAACTGATGAAGGCAGGTTTGATTTCAAAGTTTTGGCTGTGATTTGGGGTGTAGCAATACCTCTTGGAAGTGTATCTGCAGTTGGTTTTGAATGGTCTGAAAGTCGAACCATTTTCTTTTGTGAAGATGAAGATGGAGTGATGTTTGAAAATTAATTGGTTTTTGAGAATGGAGATGAGAATGAATCTTCTTCTCCTTCGAGATTAGATAAAATATCCGAGTATTTCTCACGAATACAATCTAAACTTGAAGTATCAGAGGCTTTTGAGATTTCGTTGAATAGCTTTTTTCTCCTACGCAGAGTCCTTTCTAGATCGGGGTCTAAGGAGATAGGGGTCCCTAGTCTAGAAGATCTGGGCATAAGATTGAAAAGCTAAGATGAAAAATCAAGAGAGGTCTAAAGGAATTTGGGTTTCGTTGAATAGCTAAGATGAAAAATCAAGAGATAGGAGTCCCTAGTCAAGAAGATCTGGGCATAAGATTGAAAACCTGTCGCAAGCCCGATACAAAGATAAATTACCCAAACTAGGCTAATAACAAATTAATGTAATTAGGGAAGTAGGGGTCGATCCTCAGGGAGATGGTGTTTCCTATAAGATGTGAAGTGTCTCGCAATTGGTCTTATCTAACGAATATCTGGGTTTTGGGAATTTAGTTTCTAAACTACTACAAGGAATAAACGAAAATGAAATAAAAGCAAATGGAAATGAAAAAAAATAAAAAAAGTGATGAATTAACAATGATGAAAAACATCTAGGGAAGTAGGTTCACACATGTAGATTGACATATTGATGAAATTGGATATGGAACATGCAAATAATTCATTGTGAGTTCGTAAGAATGATGTGTTCATTACAATCATAGATCAGATGGTCTAGCAGGCTTTTAGGCAATTTACTAGAACTTAATCTACCATGTCATGCTTTGTCTATTCAATTCACGTATCTCTACCTTGAAAAAGAATTCCATTCTAGTCAATGATTTTGATCAGGAATCGTCAACTATCGTTATAGTCCAAACATGCATAGACACAATGTTTTAAAAGCACAATTTCTTTTATCCAATTATCATCTTTTAATCAATCTAACATGGCTACCCTACACCCTAGAAAGGTGACTACTCACTCATGGTGGTGTTTATATCTAAGATGAAGTTAATAACAAAAACTAGGATAGACATGTTTATTTGATTTCGACAATAGTTTAAGACTCTTTATATGGCGATAATAACGACGCTAAATTGACAATCTAATGGAATGAAATGACGATTATAACGATACTAAAATGAATCTAAGATAACATGTAAAGAAAACAACGATCAAATAAGAAATATAAAGACTTAAAACAAAAGATAAAATAGGAATACCTAGATGGCAATCAACAATGACAATGATGAGATGTAAACCACCATAATAGAAATTTCTTGCTTAGAATAGTCGTTCCACGAATTACAATACTTATACCCAACAAAGTAGATTACAAAGATGAAATTCTTATTGATCTAAGCTAAAGTTTTGATGTAGAAAAGACAGAAATAAACTAAGAACTAAAGATGAAAAGGAAGAAGAAAATGAGAGAAGAGAGGCTAGTTCTCCCTTCCTCCTAATCTAGGTTTTGTAAAGAGAAATGTAGAAGAGAATTGTATGAAAAGATGTAAGTTGTGTGTAGAAGAGTGGCTGGGGCATCCTTTATATAGCATTAGGGTTTCGTGGGGAAGGGGTCGAGCATTGAACATATAGGACAAAAGGAGGAAGTTGAAGCAATTTGCTCGAAGCAGCAGGGATACCCGATCGGGTACACACTTACCCGATCGGGTAAGTTGTGATCTTGGTCCTTTGACTCTCGTTTCATCTCCCCTTGCATATGACTTGACTTCCATCATCCCCCTTGACCTCTTGAGTCGGGTTTGTTGATAGGGTTTGATGTAGAATGATGAATTCTTCGCCTAACTGATTGATCTTCCGACAACTGCGAAACTGTCTTTACTTCTTCTCTCTTTTGAATTAGTGAACTTTCTTGAAATGCCTTTGACATGGTTAAGCTTGCATCTTCAAATCGTCGGGTTCTAGGCAAATGCTCGGGAATATAGAAAAAGGGCGTAGAAACGTCACTTTCCCTACAAAACAGGTTAGAACATAGGAATTCGCCTAGAAGACGATATTAGCTCATAAAATGGCTTAACAAAGCACAAATGACATACAAAACCGAGCTAAATTGGGGGTTAAAATCATACAAATATTCACTTATCAACAAGGCTGACCCACTTTGAGTCAGAAATAGAATATATGATTTATGCATCTAACAATTTGTGCACCTCTTTTCTAACAACCTCTTGCATAGTGGGGTTCAAACGACGTTGACCCTACCTACAAGGTTTATGGTCTTCTTATAAGTGGATACGGTGCATACAAAAGCCAGGACTAATACCTTGTAAATCGTCGATGCTATAACTTATAGCCTTCTTGTGCCTTTTTAAAACTACTAACAAATCAGTAAGTTGGTTTTCAGATAGGTTAGCACTGACAATTACAGGATTCATCTTATGGGAATCAAGAAAAATATATTTAAGATGAGAGGGGAGGGGTTTAATTTCAGGTTTCTTTACCTCGGTAACCTTATGGGGGTTACCTAAGCTATACACCTTTTCTAACTCGCATTCCTCTCCTGTCATCAGTTTTTCCATCTCAACTACTTCCTTACTCTGTGAGCTTCTAGCTTCAGCAGTTCTGGAAATTAAGGCGATCTCCAGAGGATCCCTATTCAAACACAAAGGAAGACAGTCATCAACATTCAAATCCACAATATCGACCCTATGACATGTCTCTTCTAGCATGGGGTGTTTCATTGCATTATCTAAGTTGAAAGTGATAGTGTCATCCCCCACTATTAGTGTAAGTCTCTCATTCTTAACATCTATAACCGCCCCCGCGGTATGGAGGAATGGTCGTCCTAAGATGATAGGAATTTGGGTGTCCTCAGCCATATCTAATACGACGAAGTCAACTGGTATAAAAAATTCCCTACTCTAACCGGTACGTCTTCTATAATTCACAAAGGGTGTTTAATAGAACGGTCGGCCATTTGTAAGGTCATGGTTGTAACATTAAGTTGACCCATATTTAGCTTTTTACATATAGAAAATGGCATTACACTAACCCTAGCCCCTAAACCACAAAGGGCTTTATCAATAGCTAAACAGCCTATATTACTAGGAATAGAAAAACTCCCTGGATCCTTTAGCTTAGGTGGTGATCGGGATTGTAACACAACACTGCATTCCTCAGTAAATACAATCGTTTCCACTTCATTAAAGGACCGCTTCATTGTCAATATGTCCTTCATAAATTTTGCAAAAGCCGGCACTTGAGTGATCAACTCAGTAAATGGTACACTCACTTGCAAATTCTTGACTACCTCCATAAACCTTCTGAACTGTTTATCAAGCTTGGATTTATGTTGGCGGTGAGGAAAAGGAAGTGTAATGGCGATTCGCTCGGCTTCTTTTGCTTTTGTAGATGAAGTAGAGGACTTGTCAGTCTGAGCAGGGGTTGCTCGATAGAGCAAAGGAGTTGCTCGATCGAGTTTGTCAAAACAGGAACTTTCAGGAACTCCTCGAGCAGATTTTTCAGATTTTTCCTGGGTTGCTCGATCGAGCAAAGGGGTGTCGCTTGATCGAGCAACCTCTTTTCCAGGCAATTTTTCGCTGTTTTCCGAATTTTAACGAGCAACTTCTAAACTTTCATCGTTCTCATCCCATTTCATTTCTTGGCCTTTGTAATGGCTCTTAGTCCTCAAATTAATAGCATTGGCTTGTTCATGTGGAGGGTGTCCCTGAGGAGGAAGATTACCCGGTTGTTAGTTTGGATTTTGAATTGCTAATTGGGCAATTTGAGTATCCACTATCTTGTTATGTGCGAGCAGTTGAGAGATCTGAGCATCTTGCTTTTATTGTATCATGAGACTTTGCTGCAACATGGCTTTCAATTCCGCCATATCATTACTTGGAGGTGGTGGAGGTGGAGCTTGTTCAAAGTTTTGGCTTCTCTGATTTGGACGGTTATAATTGCCATAAGAATTGCGATTTTGAGAAATCAGATAAGAGGAACCTTGTTGCTGAGGTGGCTGCGGGGTAGGATTAAGTATATTCTGACTTCGGTAGGAGAAATTTGGACGCTCTCTCGTCCTTTCATTATAAAAGTTTGAGTACGGTGTACTTTGCTTAAAGGATTGAAAGTCAAGTACTTGTTCAACCGTACTCATACACTCTACTGCATTATGCCCCATGGTACCACATCTTTCACAGGTTGGCTCTTGTTCAACTATGGCATGAACCGTTTGTTTATTTTCCAAAGATTTTGAAGTTTGTAATTCGGCAATTTTAGTAGTTAATGCCTCCAACTGAGCTGCAACGGCATTATCCGAACCTCCTCGCCTAGTATTACCCCTGGGATTGCCATACTCAGCAGTGTGAGTAGCTATCTCATCAATCAACTTCCAAGCATTAGCATCGGTAGTGTTATTTTGGAATCTTCCATTGGCAGCAGAATCTAGCAATGCTCTTTGATCATCATATAACCCATTGTAAAACTGGTTGCATAGGAACCAAGTATAAAAACCATGATGTGGAACAGATTTGACAAGCTTCTTTAAGCGAACCCATGCCTCATTAAAGTTCTCACTGGGACTTTGTTTCAAACTTGTGATTTGACTTCGGATGGCGTTGGTTTTTCAGTGGCGGGAAATATCTTTTGTAGAATGCAAGAGCCAGAGAATTCCAATCGGTGAAGCCAAGTGCATCCACATCTAACTCACCCAACCAATCTTCTGCCCCGTCTCGTAGTGAAAAGGGAAATAACACCAACTTGATTGGATCTTGCTTTACCTCACCTGTTAAAGGAATAGAGCAACAATAAATGGTGAATTTCTTCATATGCTTCGCAGGATCCTCAGTGGGGCTTCCTCCAAACATGTTTCGCTCCACCAAAGAGATATAAGATGGACGAATCTCAAAGGTGCCATTACCAGTAGTAGGTACTTTGAATCCCTTGGGAATAGATGCAACGGTAGGCTCCGAATGGCAGGCTAAAGTAGGCATGGTTGTAGTGGTGGCAGAAATATGTGTATCCTCTTCTAAGGATGGTTTTTCCGCGACAAATTCGGCGTAAACTGTGTCAAGCGTACTCAAGTCTTCCGCTTCTTGAATTTCCTTTTAAAAGTTTCGTCTAACTCGGAGAGTCCTCTCTGGTTCGGAATCTTAGGGTACAAGATCGGACCTGGAACACCTGGGCATAAACGAACACTAAAGAAAAGGATAAGAACGGTCTCAAGGAAATTAGGTTCCCTGAGACGAAAAAAGACAAACTAAGTAGAAACAAACAGAAAATTGTTGCCTCACCGGCAACGGCGCCAAATTTGATAAGGGTAAAGTCGCGTCACCTTAATCAAAGTAATCCTAATTTACTACTAAATAATAGTCAGCGGTAAGTAAGATATCGAATCCACAGGGAGGCGGTAGTATTCTAATCTGTTAAACTAGGTTCGTCTCTTATAGTAACAATTTCGTGGGTTTAAGATTTGCGTTCCAAAACTAATAGCAAACAATAACAATAAAAAGGTCGAGATAACTAAGATTAAAAGTTTAATGTCTAAGGTTCACTAGGATTATTATTCAGGGGTATGGGTGTAATCAACTCTCATGCAATAAAGTTATCTAAGGTCACAAGATCGGTCGATTTAATTATGCCCTTTAGATCTACAATTAACATGCGATCGCTATCATTAAACGAATCATATTCAATTATCGTAGCCTATCTTAGTCTTAACCCGGTCGGTGTTAATCCTAATTTGCGAGACTAGTTAATTAATCATGGCCAGTAATTAAGCAACTAGATTTAAAACGATAATCAAACGATAACCATGCTATTGCAATTCAATTAATTAGTCTATCCCTTCTAACAATCCTAGATCCCCTTTCAACCCTAGATAGGAATTTAGCTACTCATAACAATATTAATAACAACGATAATAAATAAAGTAAACATGATTAACAATAATGAAAGGATTAACAAAGAATAATTAAAGAACTAGAAAGTACCTAATTGAATAACAAACGAAGATTGAAGAGTACCGATTACAAGCTTGAACTAAAAACAATGGTCTTGATGATTCAATCCAGTAGCAAAAGCAAACAAAACTCTAGTTTCTAATATTAAAGCGTACCTATGAAAAACGAGCTTTCCTTTAATAATAAAAATCTAATTAACTAGGTTAAACTAGTTTAGGAAATCCAAAACTCGTCAAATACTAGGCTGCTCTATCGAGCAAAGTGAATCTGCTTGATGGAGCATGACATCAGCACGACTCGATCGAGCAGAGTAATGTTGCTCGATCAAGCATCCCTTCAGATGGCTCGTTTCTTCATTTTTTTCTTCATTTCTTCTCCATTGCTCTCTATTTCCGTGCCTAACCTTCCACGGTCTGACTACGCTATGCTCCATATCAACTCATAAAGCTCCAAATGTATCCAATCTGCATTAAAACATAATAGAAGCGGCAGAATCGATATTCTAGCTAAAATAGCATAGGAACAAGCTAGGAAAGACGATAAAGCGAGTCTTATGTATCTAAGGGAAGCATAAAATATGTGCATAGATAGTGACCATCATTTGACTTGTCAAAAGGTCAAGATTTAACATAGAAGACCTCAAGGGAAGGTGGAATCTTTAGAAGTTCCGGAGTGAAAATGGGAATCGATCTCTATGGATTTTAGTGTAGGTTTGCCTAGAACTAAAAGGGGGGATAACATGATTTGGGTTATAGTGGATCGTTTGATTAAGTCCGCTCACTTTATCCCATTGAAGGACACTTAGAATAAGATTGAGTTGGCGAATGCGTATCTGAGACATGTATTGAAGCTACACCGTGTGCCGAAGGGTAAATTATCAAATCCTGATCCGAGGTTTATCTCAAGATTTTAGGAAGATTTGTAAGACTCGTTGGGGACTTAACTGAAGATAAGCGCGGCTTTTCATCCGGCAACTAACTGGCAAACGAAGATGACTATTCAAACCTTAGAAGACATGCTTCGTGCATGTCTAATGTAGTTTTGTGGCTCATGGGAGGAACGGTTTGATTTGATGAAATTCTCTTACAATAATAGTTTCCATGCAAGTATAGAAATGACGCCAATTGAAGCTTTATATGGAAGAAAGTGAAAGTCTGGTATGTTGGGACAATATATTTGAGGCGTTAGTGTTGGGTCCGGATATACTCCAAGAAATGGGGGAGCAAGTGACGTTAATAAGCCTCAATATGAAGGCGTCAAAAGACCGACAAAAGAGTTATGTCGACCTACGTCGTCGTGATATCGAGTTTAAGGTAGGAGATAGAGTTTTGTTGAAGTTAGCACCCATGAGCGGGATGATAAGATTTGGAAAGAGAGTGAAATTCAGTCCTAAGTACATCAGATTGTTTAAGATATTGGTACGATTTGGGGAAGTAGCTTATCGATCGGATTTACCTATGGCTCTTGAAAAGGTGAATAACGTGTTTCATATGTCTCAATTGAGAAAACATGTGAGTGATCCTCCTCACGTGTTGCAAGCGGATGCGATAGAGGTAGATGAGGCTCTTACTTATCAAGAGGTGACCAAGGATATTTTGGATTGAAAGGTGTGCAATACTCGTGGTGGTGAAACCCGTTTCGTGAAGGTGTTATCATCCAACCATAACTTTCAAGAAGCTACTTGGGAGGCCGAGGCTGCGATGAGGAAGCGCTACCCTCATCTTTTTTAGCATCTATGTTCGGTCCCAAGACGTAACCATGATTACAAATGAGGGTGAAATATAGTAGCTTTCGTTGTTGTAGCTTTGCATGTTGTAGGTTTTGTTGTTGTTTTGAAATTGGTTATTAAGTTTAATAAGTTAGGTATCTAATTGTTGTTTTTGTTGGCTTTGGGAGATAGCGTTTGAATAGTTTTATGTGAGCGTGTATTTAGAGATGACGATGTTAGAAGGAATGGTTGTGGCGATTGTTTAGTTTCGATTTTGTTGGTGTATGGGTGTGTGTGTGAACTTCAAAGACGAATTTCGTTTTAAGGAGCGAATATTGAAATACTAGAGGCTTTCAAGGTTGGTAGTCAGTCAGGCTACTCGGCTGAGTAGGATAACTCAATCGAGCTTGGTAAGTGTCCGGCTAGTGTGTGGGTGTGACACCCTCAAATTTGCGGAAAGAAAAAAAATAATTTAAATACATAATGAAGGTGTCTGAAATAAAAAGGGTCATTACAAAACGGAAATAATATTCTACAAAAGAAATATACAAGACGGGAGACATATCTCCTGTATAAATACGGAATGAAAGGAGTATATAATAATATACAATCTAAGAACCGAATATAGGTCCAAGGTAAATACTTCGCTCGCTAGCTCGTCAATGTACCCCAGATATGCATTCACCACCTGTTCGACCGCATTAAATATAAACACGGAAGCCACAGTCAGTGGGGAGTAACTCCGAGTCCTCCCAGCCACGAAATGTC
>JAIUZE010023912.1:0-12745 GCA_022085475.1 Heliosperma pusillum | reverse complement strand
GACCATCGTGATCGAAGTTTTCCCAGAAAATTTTTCAAACGGGAGTTGAAGAGAAGTACTTGGTCACCGACATTAAATTCTTTTCTGATTATCCTTTTGTCGTGCCAACGCTTCGTTTTCTCTTTATAGATCCTAGAATTCTCGTAAGCTTGCAAACAAAATTCTTCTAGCTCATTGAGTTGCAAAAGTCATCTATCAGCGCTAAGCTTAGTGTCTAAGTTGAGTTCTTTGATAGCCCAGTGAGCTTTGTACTCTAACTCGACAGGGAGATGACAGGCCTTTCCATAAACCAATCGATAAGGAGATGTCCAATCGGGATTTTGAAAGATGTGCGATAAGCCTATAAGGTGTCATCGAGCTTATTACTCCAATCTGTTCTAGATTTTGAGACTCATTTTTGAAGAATTGTTTTCAGCTCTCTGTTCGAAACTTCTACTTGACCGCTGGTCTGAGGGTGGTAGGCTAATCCTCGTCTGTGATACACACCATACTTGGCAAGCAGGGTGTCTAACTGCTTTTCTCCGAAATGAGTTCCCCGATCACTTATCACGGCTCTGGGTACACCAAAACGCGGAAAGATGATCTTCTTAAACAGTCGTATCACAGCTCTAGCATCATTGGTGGGAGTGGCAGTTGCTTCTACCCACTTTGTAACATAGTCGACAACGACTAAAATGTAACGATTTCCATTAGAAGAAGGGAATGGTCCTTGATAGTCAATACCCCAGAGATCGAATATCTCGACTTCTAATATGCCGTTTTGAGGCATTTCATGTCTTTTGGATATTTGACCCATTCGTTGACACGCATCACAAGCCATAACAAAGTATTTTGAATCTTTAAACATCGAGGGCCAGAAAAACCCGGATTGTAAGACTTTGGCTACAATCTTGGATGGACCATGATGACCACCATAAGCAGATGAGTGGCATCCTTCTAAAAATCCTTTTACTTCCCACTGGGGAATACATCGCCGATACAGACCATCTG
Organism: Heliosperma pusillum; assembly: GCA_022085475.1. NCBI lineage: Eukaryota > Viridiplantae > Streptophyta > Magnoliopsida > Caryophyllales > Caryophyllaceae > Heliosperma > Heliosperma pusillum. The sequence continues at coordinate 11,755 of JAIUZE010023912.1, read as the reverse complement.
AGCACTGTTTGAAAAGATATTGGTCATCCCAAACAAAGAATTTTGCATCATGCAAAAATCTCTTTCTTTGGTTATAAGAAAGGTCAGAAGGTAGCTGGCGACTGACAAGGAAATTGGCAATATAAGCATACCAAGGAGAAGTGTCCGCAATTGCCATTAATGAATCATCAGCGAACGAATCATTAATTGGCGTTGGTAATCCTATTTCAGTTACTCTTATCCTTGAGAGGTGGTCAGCGACTACATTCTATGCTCCTTTCTTATCCCGGATATTTCAAGGCAGCATGGTCAGTGTAGACAATGAATTTTAATCCTATTAGGTATGAGCGAAATTTGTCTAAGGCATAGACAATGGCGAGAAGTTCTTTCTCAGTGGTGGCATAGTTGATTTGGGCAGGATCTAGGGTTTTACTAGCATAGTAAATTGCATGAAGGAACTTTTCCTTTCTTTGCCCTAAAACAACTCCTACGACATAATCACTCGCATCGCACATCAGTTCAAAGGGAAGATTCCAATCAGGCGACTGGATTATAGGTGCGGTGATCAAAGCACATTTGATTTTGTTGAATGCCTCAAGGCATTCCTTTGTGAAATTAAAAGGTGCATCCTTGAAAAGGAGCTCAGTCAGGGGCTTGGCTATCTTTGAAAAATCGTTTATAAATCGTCGGTAAAAACCGGCGTGGCCAAGGAAACTCCTCATTCCTTTTACATTAGCAGGTGGTGGCAGCTGTTCAATAACTTGGATCTTAGCTCGATCCACTTCTATACCTCTTTCTGAAACGATGTGTGCTAAAACTAAACCTTCGTTCGCCATAAAGTGACACTTTTCCCAGTTGAGAACAAGGTCGACTTCTTCACAGCGTTTTAGAACTCTGGATAGATTTGTCAAACAATTATCAAAAGAAATGCCATAGACGCTAAAGTCGTCCATAAATACTTCCATGATAGATTCAACAAAATCTGAGAAGATACTAGTCATGCAACGCTGAAAAGTGGCAGGTGTATTACACAAGCCAAATGGCATTCTCCGATAAGCAAAAGTACCATAGAGACAGGTGAAAGTGGTTTTCTCTTGGTCCTCAGGGTGGATAGGGATTTGGAAAAATCCTGAGTAACCATCTAGATAACAAAAGTACTTGTGACAAGCTAACCTCTCTAGCATTTGATCAATGAAGGGCAGAGGATAGTGATCTTTCCTAGTTGATTGATTCGACTTTCTGTAGTCAATACGCATACGCCATCCCGTCACATCCTTGTGGGGATGAGCTCATTTTTCTCATTTTTGACTACTGTTGTTCCTCCTTTCTTGGGAACAACTTGAACAGGGCTAACCCATTTAGAGTCAGAGATTGCATAGATTATGCCAGCATCTAGCAATTTCATAACTTCAGTTTTAACTACTTCCTGCATGTTGGGATTAAGACGGCGTTGTCCTTGAACACAAGGTTTTTGGCCTTCTTCTAAATTGATTCTATGCATGCAGAAGTCCGGGCTTATGCCAGTTAGATCTTCAAGTTTGTATTCTATTGCCTTTTTATGTTTTTTCAAGACAGTCAATAGTGAGGTTAACTGATTTTCATCTAGGAGAGCACTCACTATGACTGGGCAATACTCAGATTCATCTAAAAAAGCATATTTTAGATTCGAGGGAAGAGGTTTTAGTTCAGGTTTATGTACTTCTGCCTTGGCAGGAGTATCAATCAAGCTTATGAACTTTTGAACTTCTTCTGACGGTATCTCTTTTCCTGTCAGATCCTTTTCCAGCTCACTGATCTCGAAATTGTCATTCTCAGAGATATTCTCCAGCAATAAGATTGCTTCTAAAGGATCCTCAATTATTGATGGATACAGAGATTCATCAATAATGGAGTCGACAATATCAATGAAGCAGCAAGGCTCCTCTAGCATGGGGCTTTTCATTGCACTGTTTAAGTTATAGGTGACTTTATTATCACCTACTTCTAATGTCAATTTTCCATTTTTAACATCGATTACTGCTCCGGCAGTGTGTAAGAATGGCCTTCCTAAAATAATAGGGATTTGCGAATCTTCAGCCATATCTAGCATGATGAAATTGACGGGAATGAAAAACCTTCCTACTTTGACAGGCAGATCTTCTAAAACTCCCATAGGTTGTTTTAAAGAACGGTCTGCCATTTGCAGAGTAATACTGGTGCATTTAAGAATTCCCATATTCAACTTTTCGCATATGGAATAGGGCATGACGCTTACACTAGCACCTAGATCGCATAGAGCTTTATCGATTGTGTAGGTGCCTATAATGCAAGGTATAGAGAAACTACCAGGATCCTTTAATATAGGAGGGGACTTATTTTGCAACAAAGCACTGCACTCAGCTGTGAATGCTATGATTTCAACATCATCTAAAGTCCTCTTCTTAGTTAAGATATCCTTCATGAATTTTGTGTAAGAAGGGATTTGGGTGATTAACTCAGTGAAGGGAACCGTTACTTGGAGGTTTTTGACTACTTCCATGAATTTGCTAAATTGGGTTTCCTTATGATTTCTCCTCAAACGTTGGGGAAATGGAACTTGGATTTTGATGGGTTCCTTCAAAGGTTCATCCTTCTATTCTTTGTTTTCCGCTTCCTTAGCGGTGGATGGTTGGGATTCTTTTTCGCTCTCTACTGGTGTTGGCTCAACTATTGCTTCTTTGGGTTGCTGAGGTTCCTTATAAGTGGTACCACTCCTAAGGGTGATAGCATTAGCGGTGTCCCTCGGTTGCTCACTATGAGGTGGGAGTTAGCCTTGTTTTCTTTGGGTGTTAGAGGCAGCCAATTGGGCCATTTGAGTTTCAAGCATCTTGATGGAAGCATTTTGAGCTTGATCACTCTTTTGAAGTTGAACAAATATTAAATCTTGTTTTTGAACAACTTGGAGAAGCATGGATTCAATCTTGCTCAAGCTTGAGTCATTGGGTTGGCTTTGATTTTGGGGTGGTTGGTGTTGAGGTTGGTAAGGTTGATTGAAGTTAGGTTGAAATGGAGGTCTCTGATTTTGAAAACCAGGTGGATTATAGGGCTTCTGTTGATGTGGTATGAATGGTTGTTGAATCTGATGGTGGGGATTCTGAATGTTGGTGCTTTTGTAGGACAAAAAAGGATGATTCTTCGTGTTCTCATTATAAAAGTTTGAGAAAGCATTTCCCTGCCTATATGCTTGATAGGCATTGACTTGCTCTAACGAACTCCTACATTCTTGAAAACTGTGTCCTCCAACCCCACATGTCTCACATATCACTACGTGGTTAGTGACGTTAACATGTTCCTTGGATTGGGAAAAGCTTCCTACTTGTTGCTGCAGAAGGGCTAATTGGGCCTCTAGGAGTGCTACTTTACTTGAATCTTCCTGCTTGGTTTTGAGTGGCATAGCACGTGAGTTGCTATACTGAGAGTCGTGAATTGCCATTGACTTGATAGTTGCACTAGCTATTTCTACATCGATCTCATCGAAACGACCATTGTTAGCGGAGTCGAGGATACGACGCGATTCGCCGCAACAACCGTTGTAGAAGGTGATAGCTAAGAACCATGAATCATGGCCATGATGAGGACATTCTCTTTGTAATTATTTGGACCTTTCCCATGCCTCATAAAGGCTTTCATCGCCTCTCTGACGGAATCCAGTGATTTGACTTCGTAAGAGTGCGTTTCGTTCTGGTGGGAAGTACTTTTGATAGAAAGCAAGAGCTAGACCATCCCAGTCGGCTATTCCTAAGGCAACTCGGTCAAGGCTATTGATCCAAAGTTTAGCCTTTCCTGTTAAAGAGAAGGGAAAGAGCATTTCCCTAATCTGCTCTTGGGATACTCCAGTTTGTCTAATCGTGGAGCAATAGTCATAGAAGTTTTGAATATGAAGGTTGGGATCTTCTGTGGTATTGCCACCAATTTAAAAGTTTTGGGCTGTGATTTGGGGTGTAGCAATACCCCTTGGAAGTGTATCAGCAGTTGGTTTGGAATGGTCTGAAAGTCAAACCATTTTCTTTTGTGAAGATGAAGATGGAGTGTTGTTTGAAAGTTAATTGGTTTTTGAGAATGGAGATGAGAATGGATCTTCTTCTCCTTCGAGATTAGATAAAATATCCGAGTATTTCTCACGAATACGATCTAAACTTGAAGTATCAGAAGCTTTTGAGATTTCGTTGAATAGCTTTTTCGTCTCCTCCGCAGAGTCCTTTCTAGATCGGGGTCTAAAGAGATAGGGGTCCCTAGTCTAGAAGATCTGGGCATAAGATTGAAAAGCTAAGATGAAAAATCAAGAGAGGTCTAAAGGAATTTGGGTTCCTAAAGACTAGATAAAACTAATTGCGATAAAAATCACAAGAAAAAGGAAAACTAAACCGTGCTCCCCGGCAACGGCGCCAAAATTTGATCGAGACCTGTCGCAAGCCCGATACAAAGATAAATTACCCAGACTAGGCTAATAACAAATTAATGTAATTAGGGAAGTAGGGGTCGATCCTCAGGGAGATGGTGTTTCCTATAGAATGTGAAATGTCTCGCAATTGGGTTTTATCTAACGAATATGTGGTTTTTGGGATTTTAATTTCTAAACTAATAAAAGGCATAAACGAAAACGAAATAAAAGCAAATGGAAATGAAAACAATAAAGCAAGTGATGAATTAACAATGATGAAAAACATCTAGGGAAGTAGGTTCACACATGTAGATTAACATATTGATGCAATTGGATATGGAACATGTAAATAATTATTTAAGATACTTTCTTAAATTAATTTTTGTTGATGTAAATTTCACTATTGTGGAGATAATAATACAAACTTTTAAAAGCTCTCTAATGCGCGCCTCATTTATGCATTTTTCCGTTATTTTGCACGCATTTCTTCGTATATTGAGTAATGATTAGCTACTGTTCTCCCTTGAATTTTCTACATTGGGTTATTTTGTAATTAATAGAAGTTTCTGGCCTAAGTGGGAGCAAACAAGCCAAAACCCGTCTTTGGTGCGGCAATTTTGATGTCAGTGAGAAGTAGGGTCGGGAACTTATGTCTCGGGAAGCGTGAAGACGACGAGAGGAGAGTCGGAGTGAAGAAAAATGCTGGTGACGTGAGGTTTTGTTGATCAACTGCTTGTGTTGGTCAATCGACTTATTTGGTGTAACAAATAATCAAATTAATGAATTCAGTCGATATATTAGTCGATCGTCTGCATTCCGTTTGGCCGCAATGTTTATTCTACTTAAGTCGGCCGATTAGCTATTATTAATATTAATTATTGGACTTAGTATTTAAGCTTGTAAAAAAGAATTAGTTAGGTTATCACTTATGCTGCTAAAAATTTCTTTTACGTTTCTTTGACCTTGAAATTTTAGATCTACAATTGTAACCATTCTTCTACACTTCTCCTTGCATTTTCAGTATTAATTTAATCTTATTATTCATCTTTAATTGTCGTTATTTCTTACATGTTTCTCTTTTGTTGATGCTTGTTTAATGTTTAATAGTTGTCGTTACACTTTAATTATGAATACAATTGTTATTGTTTTTATTATTATTATTATTGTTGTTATTTATTTAATTTTGCATAGCTAAATTTCTCTTGCTAGGATTTAGCGGAGCCATGGTTATGTGACATTTTTAAATAGGTCATTATATTTTGCATAAATATCGAATCTGTGTTGTTGATTGTAGCAATTAATCTTGATTAATTAATTGGAAGTTTACATAATTAGTTAATTAAACTGGTAAACGACGACTTAATATTGAAAGCCTGGTGAGACTTAGACCTGCTACAAAAAATAGAGTTCCCAAAAAAGTTGCAAGATCACGTTAGAAGCATTCTAGGGGAATATAGCGATCCGAGAGGACCTTTTCACTACCCTGTAGATCGGCTTTGTGACGGACCTTTGACCTTAGACTTGACCGTTGCATTTCCATGGTGATCCGATATCCTAATCATTTCTCATATTATACTTGAATCCATTCTCTAATCCTTATTCCTCGTTCCTTAACTACTTTTAGTTTAACAAGCATAAATTCCACCCCCGAAGTGTTACTTAGACGGACTTTATATTAGCCAAAAGAACATCGTTAGTCTCCCTGTGGATAAGATCCTGTCTTTCTTTACTGCATTAGTTTCGATGTGTTTGTTATCTTTGATATGTGTATGATTTAGCATGTCAAATTTTGGCGCCGTTGCCGTGGAGACGATGACATTTTATTTGTTTCTTTTAGTTTGTCTTTTGTCTCATGGAACCTTAGTTCCTTAAGAACATTCTCATTTTTTCCCTTTAGTTTTTGTTTATACCTAGGTCTCACAGGTCCGAGCTCATATCATTTGACCCCGAACGAGAAAAGACTTTCCGTTGTAGGCGAAATTTTTGGAAAGGAATCCATCAAGTAGTAGCCTTGAGTACGCTTGATTTAGTTTACGCCGAATTTGTAGCAGATAATCAGTCCTTTGAAGATGATATTTCTATTTATGTCGTTACTACTAAAATCATGCCTAATATAGCCAGCCATTTTGAGCCTACGCTCGCCTCTATTTCTAATGGGTTCTCGTTTCCAACAGCGAATAATGGTACACTTGACATCCGCCCTTTCTACGTCCATTTAGTGGAGCGAAACCAATTCGGCGGTGTAGGAGGTGAAGACCATGGTAAGAACATGGAGACTTTTACAGAATATTGCTCTATTATTCCACTTACCGCTGGGTGAGAGCAAAACAGGTGAAAGAAGCGATGTTTCCTTTTCTTATGAGAGATAGTTCTCGAGAGTGATACCACGAGTTAGACAAGGAATATGCAGTTGTAAGTGATTGGAATTAGCTCGCACTGGTCTTCTACAAGAGATATTACCCTCCACTGCGAACCAATTTAGATGAAGCTTCAAACAGTTACCGACTATAGATTTAGATGAAGCTTGGTTCCGTTTCAATAGCCTTGTTTGCTCAATTCCTCATCGCGGGTTTTAACAATGGTTCCTTTGCAACCAATTTTACAATGGGCTCTATGATGATCATATGGCCATTCTCGATTCCTCTATGAATGGTAGATTCTAGAAAAAATATCGACGATGATAGAAGCTGGAATGTTATTGAAGAGATGGCTACAAACAACGCAAAATATAGAAATTCAAGGGGCGGTGTTCGAAAGGGTAGTAGCAAATCAAGCACCGTTATTGCGCAATTGGAGGCTTTGGATGCCAGGTTCGATAGACTTGAAACTGGTCAGGCTTCGGGTGGTAGACATATGGTTAATTCCATGACGCAAAAGAACTTATTTGTGAAAGATGTGGTTTAGAGGGACATTACGCGACAGATTGCATAACAGAGAAGGAACAAGTGCTTGCTTTCCAACATTACAAGCAAGTTAACCCGTTCCCTAACTTATATAATGAATGAAGTACAGAGGATCCTAATTTTTCTTGCAAAAGCCAAAATGTGTTGAATCCTGCCTCACCTCCACAATATCAGCCATATATCCTCCCGCTACATAAAAATCAGCAACAATGGTTTCAAAAACTGTGACACCATGCGATAATGCAATAAAGTAAAGAATACACATATATTGCAGTGGAAATTACGAGATTTTAAAACTTGAAAGGCAAAACCGCGAATGTCACTATATATTAGGAAGCCAAAACTTACAAGGTATCCTGATCCCTTGTATTTATACACACAAAATAATAACAATTAATATAAATTACAACGGTAAGGGTGATTCGCTGTAAGTAGAACGATGGCTAGGTCACTCGTCGAAACCCCACCCTAAACACCAACTTGCCACCTGTTTTTTTTATTAAAAATGAATATCACTGTCAGTGGGGAGTAACTCGGGGTTCTCCCAGCCATATTATATCAAAACACACATAAACAAGAACGATAGAAACATATTCTAACATGAGTAATTCAATTACATTCACTAACCTATGAATAATTATAAGTTAATACATCATGCGACCATAAACAGCATTACGATGATAATAGAATAGATAAACCAACATATATAAATCATGTGAGAGAACGGTAGGCAACATTGTAAGCTGTGAGAATAAATAAAGACATGACAATGATAGACTCGAATCAAGGTAAGACACACCTTGGCGACCATATAGGTACTAGATGGCTTGCATCTCACCATTAGAAACCATATAATAAAAAAAGGTTAGAGACTGAATAAACAATACGATACGAGTCATCAGATAATCGATACATACATCGAAATCATATACAACCAGCATATATGTATCATTTTTATCCATCATATGATTCAAACATAATATCACGCTAAATGAAATGCACTAGCATCAGCACTATGCAAGACAAGATGTTCAAGTCCACGGGATAAGGTGTTTCCCGAGACCGTATGTTATAACGCATTTCACATACTCATGACTCTATTCTTTTTGGTAGGAGTACAATGATAATACGGTTCTAGTCTAAACCTACCCAGACACTCGAGATAAAGCGTTTCCCGATTCGACATGTGGTAAGGCATTCCACATCCGACTCTGTCAACAAAACGGAAGCCGTGTACGTCAAATCAGGCAGTGGCGGCAACGAAAGAGGCGGAGAGAGTTCAAGCATCTAAATCCGGCTTATCGGCACGGAAGAGGAGGTCAAGATAAATCAAGAAACTACGCTATATGCAATGACATCACTTCAGAAGAATACAACATTTGGCGGCTGGGTCGATTAACGCTACGAGTTTGCCTCCCAACAATGCCGTCATATTCCCACTAATATATGCACACGCACAAGAGAATCTACCCCCATAGCTTCGGTATAAAATCAAACAAGTATAAGGGTACAAACGGGATATGAGAGTTCAATATCATCCAACAATCACTACTTAACCGACTACTCAAGGCATACATGACATACATGCGTGAGACAATCCAATTGTGACATCAAACATGTGAATAACGCATATGATATGTGATATAACTCATACATAAATATTCTATAGCATTCCATAAATTTATAGTATGACACCCTGCGATAATCTAATAAAGTAAACACATTGTCTTGCAGCGGAAATACTACATTTTAAAAATTTTAAAAGTAACACAGCGAATGACACTAAATATTAAAACCAAAACGTAATTTATTAAATCTTTTATACAAAATATAACTTAATAAATGCAAGTGATCCTGATCCCTTGATAAATATACAAATAGAATAATAAGAACTACTATAAACTACAACGCTAAGGGTGATTCGCCGTAAGCATAACGCTCGCTAACTCACTCGTCAAAACCCCATGAGAACACCGTCCTGCAACCTGTTCATTCAATAAAAATGAATGCCACAGTCAATGAGGAGTAACTCGGGGTTCTCCCACGCATATCACCTGAAAATAAGGATAATTAATTCATGTAAGCATACATTAAAATACTTATATAAATCTCATGCCTACTCAAACGATAACATTACATATTAAGGATATAGGCACGTCTGAATTATCATCGATATATCCATCATACATTAAAGACTAGGGAAGACACGCCTTCACAATGGTATAATTACTAAGTGGCTTGCATCTCACCACTAGTAATCATATAATCGGAAAGGTCAGAGACGAGACAACCAACCAATATGATGCATCAATCAATCCAGTCATACTTCAAGGCATATACAAGGAACATATCATCATATTCATCCAACATGCGAATGAAACATATTCTCACGGTAAATGAAATGCACTAGCATCGGTACTATGCAAGAAAGATGACCCTAGATACTAATCCTTTCGCTAGGAAGACGATAATATAATATGGTCCTAATCTAAATCTGGCCAGACTTGCGGGATAAGGCGTTTCATGATTCGACATGTAGGCGTTCCACATCCAAGACTCGGTCTACAGAACGGAAGCCGAGTACCCAAATCCGGTAAGGGCGGCCAACGGAAGAAGCGAAAGAGAACTAGTATACCAAATACAGAAGGAAGAAATGGAAAGTTTGTCCTATCAAAACTCAAGCAAGTACGCTACATGCAATGATACCACCTCGCAAGAATACAACATTTGACGGCCTGGTCGATCAACGCTAATTGTTTGCCTGCCAACAACGTCGTCATATTCTCACTAACATATGCAAAAGTAAAATAGAATACACCCCCTTCGCTTTGACAAAAAGTTAAAAAAGTATATGGGTACATACTGGGAATGAGAGTTGAACATTATCCAACACTCACGACTCAACTGACTACTTAAAGCATACATGATATACACGCGTGAGACAATCCAAAATTGACATAAAACATGTGAATGAGGCATAAGATAAATGTAACAATGATAAAAAAAAAAAAGTCAATACATGATAAATAAGCAATATACAAGGTTTAGGATGCATAATCAATAAGGAACATACTTCCCATCTCAAAACAACATGTTTGAAATCCGTCTAAAACAAGGGCCGACTTTAAACATACATAAATGGAATTCTAGACATGAAAGTCAAGATATTTCATATGGAGGTGATAGTCTATCCTATTACGGTTCCAACGGTAGGTCGCACGACTTAAACAAACAAGTAACGACGGAGATATGACCATTTTAGAAAAGGGGTCAGTGCAAGAACAATTTCTCCCTACTAGGCAAAATTTCTCCCGACTGGGTCAAATTTCACATGATGGCAATGGCAGGCTAAATTGCACACCTATCAAAGATAACCAACAGACCTAAACTAATGCAGTAAAGGAAGTCGGGATCGTATCCACATGGAGACGATCGTAATATGTTTGCTAATAAAGTCTATCTAAATAACAAATGAGGGTTGATTGTTTGTTTACTAACTACAACCAACCTAATAAAATGATTCAAAGATAGAGTAAATGAACTAATGAAAATAATAAGGAGAAAGACTAGGGTAATCGATTCACCACAGACAAGAAATGATTAAAAACAAAGGTCAATAGATCAGTCACTACTGTCGGTCAAAAGAGTAGTGAAAAAGTCCTCTCGGATCACTAATCGCCCTAGAATGCTTCTAACGGGCTCTCACAACTTTTTAGGGCACTCTATTGTTCGTGACAAATCTCATTCTTTCCAGGCACTCGATCATAGGTTAAAATGTACCAATTCAATTAATCAATTATGGCCTTTAACTAATTAATCGCTCTTATATGTCACACTTAACAATAAGAACATGAAGGAAGTAAACCGATTCATAAACCTATATACTAATCAGCTAATAATCCATGGCTCCCCTAAATCCTAGCAAGAAATATTTAGCTACTCATATTCAAATAAATGATAACAATAATAGAATTGAAATTAAGCAGATCCATAATAAAATAAGGGGACAAATAACAAAGTATACACTATAATTAATAAAGAGAGAGGAGGAGATAATAAAATAATTTTAATAGAGCAAAGAAAGAAATTGAACTTAATACCAAAGGAGATCCAAAGTTAGGAATAGAATTTGTTCTCGATCTCAAGTTTTGAGAAACTTTACTTAATTTGTTCCTGACAAAAAGTGCATAACCTAATTTACAAGATTCCTAATCCTTTTATACTAATTTGTAATATATAAAATATCTTAAAAGAACAAAATAAACGCCCGTGTCATCCTGTCGATCGACTAATAGTGACTGTCGATCGACAGTGTAGCTTGGTCGATCGACATAGCACATGGTCGATCGACAGTCTTCAAATCTTTAGATCCTTGTATTTAAAGAATGAGTCGAACGACTTTTAAGGGTCTGTCAATTGACAGAGAGGAGGGGTCAATCGACTTCTACTGTGTTTCTTCACTTCCACTCTTTCA
>JAIUZE010023911.1:0-57034 GCA_022085475.1 Heliosperma pusillum | reverse complement strand
TAGGCAAAAAAGGATGTCGAGTTTTGAAATTGTTGTTACGTAATTGACTCGCGTTTAATAATTATTTTACGGTAAACGATTAAATATAATTAACGATAAAGTTAATTAAACTAAATATCAAGATATTATGATATTGTAATGAAAAATAATGAAAATATCAAGGTCTAAGAGAGGACCAAGGAACCGTGTGATGTTGAGCTTGTCGGGTCTGATTTCGAGCGTTTTGCGTAATTTTGCGTTAACTGATCGATAAAGTGAAATAATATCTAGATATTATGATATTGTAATCAAAAGTAATGAAAATATCAAGCCCTATTAGAGGACTAAATGAGCCGTGTGGTATGGTGAGGAATCGGTCTGTTTTTGAGCGATTTGCGAAATCTTCGTTGACGGATCGATAAAGTAAATAAATATCTTGATATTTTGATTAGTTTAATCAAAATAATTAAATATCTAATTGTGAGTGGAAAACGATGACATAGGCGGGTGACTCATGCCAAAGTCGAGTTTCGAGTTTGTTACGGGATTTACGATGAATCGGGAATAGTTAAATGACGTTCGGTTTAAAACCGTAAAGTTATTCTTTAAATTCCGAATAAATTCAAAATAATTATTATTAAATTATGATAAATCTTAATAAATCGAAATAAAAATAAATCAAAAATATTATTTTTTTAAATAAAATTTCGGTCTTCAAACTTATGAGGCGAGTCGGGAAAAAGTCAACGGAAGTCAAAGTTGACTGAAGAGTCGAGAAAAGTCAAGATGACTTAAAAGTCAAGAAAAGTTTAGGACGACTTAAAAGTCAAGAAAAGTAAATGACGACTTTTAAAAAGTCAAGAAAAGTCAAAGACGACTTAAAAGTCAAGAAAAGTCAAAGATGACTAAAAACGGTCTTTTCATGAAATCTCTCAGAAATTCCAAATACGAACGCGGAATTTCAAAATAAGACTCCGAACAAAAATTCCTATTTTAAAAACTTAAGTTCTACTGAAAAGTGTTAGTAAATATTTTTACTAGAAAACTTGGTTACTTTTCGGGTTGTTACATAGGACATGGTTTAATGTTTTATTACATGATTCTAGCATGCTTCTTTGGTTTTGTGCTTAAAGCTTGCATCTTTATTTATGCTTATGTTTTAATAAGTATGGGTTTAGTTGTATTGAGTCATTTATGGATGGTTTAATTCATTTGTGGCTAGTTCTTAGAAGTTTGTAATAGATAATTAGAGTAGGGAGGAAAGGAGGGGTCTTTACTTTGTTAATTGTGGGGGAACTTGGGACAATTGCATTAAGTTATTTTCTCTATATTTGAATCTTTGAGTATTTAGTTGTTATTGGTGATTTTTAGACTTGATAATCATGTCTCATGAAAAAGTTCTCCCTATTTGTTATCTACATGTTTACCATTGTGAATATCATAGTTTGTAAGTAATTCAAGTCTTTGTTTCAATTAGTGTTTTAATTTGTGGTTAGATTAATTAATATGTTTAATCGGTTTTTAGCAAGAGTCTAGATTAGATTTTTAGCATTCATCGCCTTCCCTTGGGTTCGATCCTTGTCTTACCCTTACTACCCTTTACTTAGGTTGGTTTGAGTCTAGATTCGGTTTTATAAATTGTTATTTGGCATAGCGAATTTGTGGAATTAACGACCCCGTAAAATAAGCTCGTCAAATTTGGCGCCGTTGCCGGGGAAGGCAATTTATCTAAATATCAAATTGAACTCTTGTTAGTGTCATAATTTGTTTAGATTGTTTTTCAAATATTTTTTTTTGTATTGTTTGTAGGTTACTTGGGTTTGAAGTTACTAATTGTGTTGTGGAGTTGTTTTTAAAAGTTTATGCCTAGGTCACAAGAAGGATTTGGTGACCAAGACATTGACCCGTCCTCAAGTAGCATTTCCAATTGGTTGTTTTCGAACCCCCTCTATAGGAGACCCTTTGGGAGGGAGCCTAGTGAAGAAGAGTTTGGGAACAATATTTTTCAAGAACCACAAGAACCACAAGAACAAGTGTTTGAGTCACCTCCTAGGAGACCACCACCTTTGAACATCATCTACCCACCCGAAATGGAAGATAATAGAACTATTGGTGAAATCCGGGCAAGAAACTATGAAGAGCAACCGTTGTGTATCGCATACCCTCCCATGGGGGATGTAAATTTCGAGCTAAAGGGGTTCTTTGTTCATAATTTGCCAAGATTTCATGGAATGGTGGGGAATGATCCCAATAGGCACTTGGCCGAATTTCACATGATATGCCAAGGGGCCATCCCTCAAGGAGTGACCGAAGACCAATTTAAACTTAGGGTATTTCCATTCTCTCTACAAGATGCCGCTAAGGAGTGGTTATTTTGTCTTCCGGCCCATTCCGTCAATACTTGGGTGGGTTTGAAGAAGAAATTTCTTGAGAAATACTACCCGGATTCAAGGCATAACCATTCAAAGAAGCTCATCACTACCATTGAGCAAGATATGGGGGAAACTCTCTATGACTATTGGGAGCGATTCAAAAGCCTCGTGGCAAGGTGCCCGTATCATGGAATGTCGGGGGATGATCTATTGACGGCCTTCAATGAAGGATTATGCCAAAACGACCAACGGATGATTATAGCCGCCACCGGAGGTGGTATTGATACACTTAATGTGGCCGAGGCCAACAACATTATTGAGAAGTTGGCTATGAACACAAGAAGCTACGGGAGGAAAAATGAAAGGGGAGGAAGCTCTAGAAATGTTTCTTCCATGGAAGATTCTCATGCCTCTCAAAATCACAAACTCATGCAAGAGATGGGTGAACTCAAGAGCTTGGTATCCAACTTGGTTGTCAACAAGGGTAATTCATTTTCTCAACACCCCGAACCGCTTGAATGTTCTTATTGTGGAGGTGAACATGCTACAAATACTTGTTACATCATGATTGAGCAAGGAGCCACCATGGAGAGTGTCAATGCCATGGGGTATGGGAACTACAATGCTAGAAACCCAAGTGGTGGAGGAATGTATAACCAAGTGGGAAATCGTGATCTTTTGGGGTGGGGAGGAGACAAGTCAAAGAGTTTTGAAAACGGCCAATTCAACCACTTGAGAGCCCAAAATCCAACCCAAAACCGAAACACCAATTTCAACCAAAATCCCCAAAGAAATTTCAACAACAACCCAAGACCCAACAACTCAAATTTTCCAAATAATTCTCAATCCCAAAGACAACCAAACCAAAATCCAAATCAAGGAAATTCTTCTTCTCAAGGGAACTTGAGTGACATCTTGCAAACACTTCTTGCCAATCAAGAGAAGGATAGGGAGGAGGCAAGGAGGGATAGAGAGGAAGCAAGGAAGGATAGGGAGGCTAACAACCTTAGGGTGAACAACTTGGAAACCCAACTATCCCAAATGGCCTCAAATTTGTCAAAATCCCAAGCCTCAAGCTCCACAAGATTCCCATCTCAAACCATTCCCCCACCAAGGGAAAATGCTAGTGCCATGACATTGAGGGGAGGCAAAGAGTTGGAAGTAAACCCCCTTGGCAAAGGAAAGGAAAAGATGAAGAATATTGAGATGGAAACCATTGAGATTGAAGACCAAGGAGAATTGGTGGTTAGTCAAGAAGAGGTATTGAGAAATGAAAAAGGGGCATCCAAAAGCATGGACCCAAAGGGAGACAATTCAAGGAAGAGAAATGACACTATTGAAGATGATGAAGTGGAGGAGTACATACCGGAAGTCCCATTCCCTAGTGCTATGATAAGAACAAGGAAATATGCCAAGGAGAATGACTTATATGAGACTTTCCGGAAATGTGAGGTTAACATTCCTCTTCTTAACTTGTTGAATAGTGTCCCTAGGTATGCAAAGTTTTTGAAAGAACTTTGCACACCTAGGAGAAATCCAAAGAAGGGAACCCATAAGGTTAGGGTGAGTGAACATGTGTCGGCCATTTTCAAACAAAATTTACCCAAGAAATGTGGAGACCCGGGCATGTTCACTATTCCTTGCACTATTGGGGGGAAAAGTTTTAAACGTGCCATGCTAGACCTTGGGGCTTCTATAAACGTCATGCCTTTATCTATTTATGAGACCCTAGGTTTAGGACCTTTGTCTAAGACCGGGGTAGTCATTCAACTTGCCGATAGGTCTAGTGTTTACCCCAAGGGCATGGTAGAGGATGTACTAGTGGAAGTCGATAATCTTGTCTTTCCGGCGGATTTCTACGTCTTAGATATGGAATCTAGCTCTAGTGCCACCCCTCTCCTTCTTGGTAGGCCGTTTATGAAAACTTCAAATACCAAGATCGATGTTTCAAACGGGTGCTTGACTATGGAGTTTGAAGGGAAAAGATTAACTTACAATATATATGACTCCATGAGGCACCCGAGTGACCATCAATCTTGTTTCTTCTTGGATATTTTTGAGCCATTAGTGAATCAAATGTATAAACTTTGTGATAGAGACCCACTCGAGGTAGCTTTAACTAACCCCATGGAAGAGGAAGGTTTGCGCTTGTTGTTGGCTTGTGATGTGCCGGAATGTCTTGAAGACTTGGAGAGGGAAGAGCCCATGGAAACATATGAGGAGCTCAACGTCATAGAGATGCTGAAAACAGGGCAATGCAGTGCTTGACGCAGCCTGCGTCACTGGACGCAGCCTGCGTCCTGCACTGGCTAGGTTGTCCGAGTTATTTGCCTTGAGTATCCCACTCCACAAGCCCCTCCCTTCCATTATCCAACCTCCTAAGGTCGAGTTGAAGACCCTCCCAAGCCATTTAAAGTGCATCTTTCTAGGGGACAAGAACACCCTACCACTTATCATTTCAAGCACACTCACCGAGGACCAAGAAGGCAAATTGGAATCACTACTTGAAAAGCATAAGGAAACATTTGGGTGGAGCATAGCGGACCTAAAAGGGATAAGCCCGGTGACTTGCATGCACAAGATATGGCTTGAAGTGGATGCCAAACCGGTCCGACAACCCCAAAGGAGGCTCAATCCACCCATGGCGGAGGTAGTGCAAGAAGAGGTAATTAAGCTATTGCAAATGGGTATCATTTTCCCTATTTCCGACTCTCGTTGGGTTAGCCCAACTCAAGTCGTACCCAAAAAGGGAGGAGTGACGGTAGTCAAGAATGCACAAGGAGACTTGGTCTCCACCCGACCCAAACCGGTTGGAGAGTGTGTATTGACTACCGCCGCTTGAATGCGGTAACATTGAAAGACCATTTCCCGCTACCATTTATTGATCAAATGTTAGAAAGATTAGCGGGGAAAGCTTTCTATTGTTTCCTTGACGGTTACTCGGGGTATTTTCAAATCCCAATTGCACCCGAGGACCAAGTCAAGACCACATTCACATGCCCATTTGGTACATTTGCTTATCGTCGTATGCCCTTTGGTTTGTGTAATGCACCGGGAACTTTTCAACGGTGCATGTTGAGTATTTTCTCCGACTATGTAGAACGAATCATAGAAGTATTCATGGACGATTTCACCGTCCATGGGGACTCCTATGATGCATGTCTAAAACACCTTGCTCTTGTCTTAGAGCGATGCCAAGAGTCCCATCTTATTTTAAACTCCGAAAAATGTCATTTCATGGTGACTAGTGGCATCGTTTTGGGACATGTAGTGTCGGAAAGGAGGGTTGAGGTGGATAAGGCTAAGGTTGACATTATCAAAACCTTACCTTATCCCTCTAACACCCGAGACATTAGGTCTTTTCTAGGACATGCCGGTTTCTACCGGAGATTTATTAAGGATTTTTCCAAGATTGCTAACCCTTTATGCAAGCTTTTGCACAAAGAAGCGGAATTTGTTTTTGATGAAAATGTAGGAAAGCATTCAATGACTTGAAGGAGAGATTGGTCACCGCACCAATTATTCAAGCACCACGATGGGATCTTCCATTTGAAATCATGACCGATGCAAGTGACTATGCATTGGGAGTGGTTTTGGGTCAAAAGAGTGACAAGGGACCCCATGTGATCCAATATGCTTCTACCCTCTTGAATGATGCTCAAAAGAACTATTCCACGACGGAGAAGGAATTCCTTGGTGTGATTTATGCTCTAGAAAAATTCCGATCTTATCTCTTGGGCACAAAGGTGATCATCTACACCGATCATGCCGCCATTAGATACCTTGTGGCAAAGAAGGATGCAAAGCCAAGGTTGTTGAGATGGATTCTTCTTCTAAGTGAGTTTGATGTGGAAATAAAAGACAAGAAAGGGGTGAAGAATGTGGTGGCGGATCATTTGAGCCGGCTAAACCATGAAGGAAGACCATCATGCCCTCTTGAGGAGGTTGAAGGAGGTCTCCCTCATGAGTCACTTTATGCTATACAAGTGGAAGAGCCATGGTATGCCACCATGGTCAATTATTTAGTGACAAAGCGGCTTCCAAGCCATTTCTCTTCTCATCAAAAGAGCAAAGTCAAGTCCGATGCCAAGTACTATACATGGGATGATCCTTACTTATGGAAGTTTTGCCAAGATCAACTTGTGAGAAGATGTGTGCCCGAGAGTGAAATTTCATCCATCCTACATCATTGTCATGACTATGCTTGTGGAGGACATTTTGGGCCACAAAGAACCGCTAGAAAAGTGCTTGAATGCGGTTTCTTTTGGCCAAGTCTTTTCAAAGATGCCCACAAATTTGTAAAAACTTGTGACCGATGTCAAAGGGTGGGGAATTTGACCAAGAGAAATGAGATGCCACAACAACCTCTTCTATATTGTGAGATCTTTGATGTGTGGGGAATTGATTTTATGGGGCCTTTTCCAAATTTTGGTGGTTACTTGTACATCCTCTTAGCGGTGGACTATGTATCAAAATGGGTTGAAGCCATTCCTACCCGCACTGATGATGCCAAGGTAGTAGCCATTTTCATTCAAGAGAACATATTCTCTCGGTTTGGCTTTCCAAGGGCTATCATTAGTGATAGGGGGACCCATTTTTGCAACAAGGTGATTGGAGGCCTTCTCAAGAGGTATGGGGTGAATCATAAAATTTCCACGGCCTACCACCCACAAACAAACGGGCAAGCCGAACTCTCAAACCGTGAAATTAAAGGAATACTTGAAAAGACGGTGAATCCGGATAGAAAGGATTGGAGTAAGAGGCTAGTTGATGCATTGTGGGCATATAGGACCGCTTTCAAAACCCCCATTGGCATGTCCCCATTCCGTCTCATCTATGGCAAGGCTTGCCACCTCCCCGTGGAGGTTGAGCACAAAGCTTATTGGGCTATCAAATCTTTCAACCAAAACCAAGATGAGAGCGGTATGCACCGGAAGCTTCAATTACAAGAACTTGAAGAAATTCGCCAAGATGCTTATGAGAACTCTTCCATCTACAAAGAGAAAACAAGAAGATGGCATGATGGGATGATAAACCGTAGAGTTTTCAAGGAAGGTGATAAAGTTCTTGTGTTCCAAAACCGGTTTAAGCTCTTTCCGGGCAAGTTGAGGTCAAGATGGTTTGGACCTTACACCGTCAAGAAAGTGTTTACTCATGGGGCTATTGAAGTGGAGGGGCCCGGGGATGGAAAGCTCCTCAAAGTGAATGGCCACCGTCTCAAGCACTACTTCCAAGGATGTACCCGGGAGGGGGAAGAAGAGGTCTTGCTTGAAGACCCCATTTGTCAAAGTTGAAAAGCTTGAAATAGCTAAGTCGAGCCATCGACTCTAAATAAATGGCAAAACATGTACATACTCTATCCTTGTGAATATGTCTTTGAAGTTTCTTTGTTAAATCCTAGCATTTAAGTTGTTTTAAGTTAGTTAGACATTGCATCAAACAAAATTTTTTGAAGTTACAAACGGTTTTGTCAAGTTTTGCGAGTTTTTGGCCGCCTCGGGATGCGTGCCACGGATAAAAAGTTCGGGAATCGATGGAATTTAGATATTGGAGGTTATTATGGACCATTGAAGTGAATTTGCAAGTATGGAGGTGTTTGGATCACTTAGCAAAAAATTTTGCTAAGTGAAAAAGCAAGAACCATCCGGCAGTGAAGGACGCAGCCTGCGTCGTAGGACGGAGCCTGCGTCGTGACGACGCAGCCTGCGTCGTAGGACGCAGCCTGCGTCGAGCGCAGATTTCGTTTTATTCTTCAGCCTTTGCCCGTGTTCTTCATAAAACAAAACCCCATCATTCTTCTTTGCTTTTCACGACAAACACACCCAAAACAACCCCCAATCCCTCAAAAATCCATCTTTCTCACTCAAATCTTCCAAAACCTTCATCAAAATCAAACCCAATCTTCTCCCTAATCATTATTCTACACTCAATAACCCCAAAATCAATCTCACTCACCCTAAAACTCAGAAAATCCGTCTTAAACAACCCTAGATTTTTTCCCTAAAATTCGTTTTTCGGGTCTTTTGCTGGGTTTTTAAGGCTAATTTTCGAATTCCTACCTATTTCTAATCATCAAGGCACTTGAATCTTGTGGAAAAGCAAAGGTATAACTTCATACTCGACTTTTTCATTATCCTTCAAGTTTTTGCTCGAATTAGGCTAGCTTTAGTCTTAGGTTGAGTTCCCCTTTCCCCTTGCTTGATTGTGTAGTTAGGATTGGATAAAGTTTTCTGAGTAAGGTAAAGAAATTCAACAAACACTAGCTTTTTGAGGTGTAAAAATTGTTGCACACCAAGTGTTTGTTGAAGTGCTTGAGAGAAAAACTTTTCGAGTGATTGCTTGTTATTGTTGTAGTGTGTTGTTTGTTACATTTTGCAGATATGGCACCAAAAATCTCTCAACTGTTTGGCAAAGGAAAAAATAAGAGGGCCGCGGTGAGTGAGCCCGACACCGAGGTAGAAGCGGTGTTTATAGGCTATGAGAGGATGCAAGCTCAATATAAGAAAATTTGGGATCAAATATCCACTCACCCTCTTGTAGCAACCAAAATCTTTTGCCCAACCACCCTCCATGCCTTAGGCATGTTCAACCTGACAAGGGACATGCTAGCTAAAGTAGGGCTAGAGGCTTATCTCGAGCCAAACTCCTGGGATTACACCTATAGGAGTTTTGCATACGAGTTTCTAGCCACCTTGTCGGAGTTGGATGTGCCCGAAGGTGAGGAGAAAGCCTACCGCTTCCGATTGAACCAAACTTGGCATAACGCCACAACTTCCGAAATCCGTCAACTCCTAAAAATCACCAAGCAACCCATAGAAATTAGGTGCCCAAGGGGCAAAATGCACCAGATGTGGGGTAACATTGCCGATGACCATGGCCCGTCTAAGGATGCCAAACTGTCAGCCATCACCCACCCCGTACTCCGCCTAATTACTAGGTTCCTTACCACCATTTTCAACTCCGCGGGAGAACCCACCAAAGTGCCGGAGAAGATCTGGCTTTGTTTGTGGACTATGCTTCCGGAGGGGGTAGGGATCCCGGATTGGGCCGATTTGTTTTTGAGAGCTTGCATCAAGCATAGGCAAAAATCGGCAAGGGCAAGCATCCATTGTGGGGGGGTGATTTCTTTCTTGGTAAGGCATTATGAGGGGGGCATTCCTAATGGTCAAGCGGTGAACATATGTAGGGGTTTGACGAGGTACAACCGTCTTGGGCTAGAAGAAGTTCACATGTTTAAGACTAGCAAGGAGCAACCCTTAAAAGGGTTTTGGTTGGGAAGTGACGGGCTAAGCTACATGAAGTTGTCTAGACCTCAAAACAATCCTTTACCTAGAGGACCCGCGGCGTGGGATTTTGTTTGTCCTAGGGAGGAAAGTTTGGGGGTAAGTAGTGCGGAAGAGGAGGAGGTAGAAGAAGTGCCTTTGAGGCAAAGAAGGGCAAGGAGAGAGGGTGGTGAGGGAAGTGAGCATTTGAGAGAGGAGATTGAGATCCTTGCAATTGAGCAAGGCCCTTCCCAAACCACCAATTTTGAACAACAACAACAACAACAACAACAACAACAACAACAACAACAACAACAACAACAACAACAACAACAACAACAACCACCACCACCATTCCATTTCCAATCACCATTCCCAAGCCACCATGATACCGACACCCCCATGTTTGATGCGGAGGGTCGTTCTAGCACACCCGTGGAGCCATGGCAACAACAAATGTCTAACTATTTTGCTAGCACCAACGACGTCTTGGCACACATTAGTGGGAGGGTGGATGCCTCAAACACTTGGCAACAACTTCAAGGAGGTAGGCTTGAGACTTTGGATGATTGGCACAATGTTGTGGAGGAGAGGGAGAGATTGAGAGCGGAGGCCGAGAGGGCTCAAAGTGAGGAATGGAGGAGGATGCTAGACGGGCAAGAGGAAGCCCGCCTATGGAGAGAGCAACAAGATAAAAGATGGCGGGAACAAAATGAAATGTGGGCCACCCAAAATGCTTGGAGGGAGCAAGCTACGAGCCACTTTAACGTTCAAAATGAGCGCCACCACACCTATCTTCAAGATTCCTATGAGGATGCGGTGGCACAAGAGGACGTTTATGGATTGGCTAGCTCTCTCTTTGGGATGTCCATGCAACAAAACCCGGGCTACCCTTTTCCTTACACCCAAGCAACCCTTGATGAAGGCATGGAGCAAAGAAGACGGATTAGAGAAGAAAGGGATAGGAGGAGAAACCGAGGAGGTGCCTCGGGGTCTTCTCCTTTCGGGAATTGATGAGGTAACATTTTTTTTCTCTCCTACAATGAGGACATTGTATATTCTAGGTGTGGGGGAGAAGATTGTACATAGTTAGTTTGTTTTTGATGCATTGTATTTTTTTTTTATGTCTTTATTTTGAAGAAAAAGAAAAAGAAAAAAAAAAGAAAAAAAGAAAAGAAAAAAAATTGAAAATCCCGGCTAGGTGAAAACCCACAAGGGTGGGCACCTAGGCAAGATTGGGAAGGTGGCCGAGGACGGAATGAAAACCCGAAAGGACATTCCGGGCAAAATGAAGAATCGAGTTGCGAGCCACCAATGAGAGGAAAGGAAAAGCTAAGGTGTGTACTCATGTTAGCACCAACGCTTTTCATCATTCAAAGAAATGGACTAGGAACCGGCCGTACTCATGTTTGGAGCGGACCACTCCACAGACCTTGGATTTGATTGCATGGTATGGAAACCCACCTTCTAAGCCAAAACCATTTTAAATGCACTCGGCATACCGTTATTCTGCCTGTTTAAATGTGTATAACCCTTACATGATCACCCCTTTGCAAATAAACCATGACAAAATTTTCAAAATCAAGATCCTTTTTAAAATGAGTAGATCTGTACGAGTGTCTAGTCAAAATAATTTTTCTACTTCGAGTCAACACTCCTGTAACCACACTACAGTTTTCTAGGACAAACAATTCCAAACCAGTCATTCTCAAAACTCACTAAAATACAGTGGCACACTCCCACTTCACAAATCGAGTCTTTTCGATTAAGTGTGCTAGATTGGCCGATCGTGTTTTGATTTGTCATCGGTCTCTTGCCCTGTTTTCAAGATGCCCGCAACTAGTGAAGCAAGTGTTCATCAACCCGCGCCAAATGGTAATGATCAAATCCTAGTTGCGCTCCTTCGTCTCCAAACGAGTCAAGCCCAAGCCTATCCTCGCCTCAATGCCATTGAGGGTCGAATCATTTTTGTAGAAATTAGGCTGCCTCCCTTAGAAATTCCCGACCCTAGTGTGCACGATAACATTCCACTCATCGTGGAACAACCAGAAGTCGATACCCCACCAGTTGTTACTGGAGCGAAAAAGAGACACCTATACTTGGAGGAACAACTAATGTATATCAAGGGAGATGGCATCTATAAGGAGAAAAATTGCAAATATGAAGCGGTAAATGCCCAACTGCCAACCTATTTCAACATGAATGATATCTCGAAATTCAAAGGGCATGAGAACCCTTTGAACCACATCCGTGTTTTCAAGGATTATAATTATACTAAAGGCATCAAACCAGAGATGTTCCTAAGGATCTTTCCTTTATCTCTCGACACAATTTCCAAGAAATGGCTCTATTCCCTAGATCACAAGAATATTGCAACTTGGGATGCTGCTTCAATTGAATTCACCAAACTATACGCAGAGAATGCTGAAGTTAAAGTAAACATGTGTACTCTAGAGTTCCTAACTCAAAATGAGAAGGAAGGTTTCACCGACTTCCTAAGTAGGTGGAGGAAGACTAGTATCCAATTAGTCGAACGTCCAGCTGAGCCCACTCTTGTGGAAACATTTGTCGAAAATCTAAGAGCCAACTATGCAAACCACCTAAGATACCAGAATATAAAGTCTTTTGAAGACTTAACTGTACTAGGGACCGGAAGCGAAGACGACATCGGAAAGAGACTCTTGTCTAAAACGGTAGGTCGAGGGTATCAAGGCTCAACGAGTCGTTCTTATGGCTCCACTAACAAAACCGATGAGGTCAACCATGTTGGAACAGGACAACGTCAAATATTGTCGTGTCTAGTAGTAATTTTTAGAATCTTTCGTTCTACTTTTTACGGGTCATTAGCTATGTTTTATGTTAATTTTAGTTTTTGTAATAATGTTAGTATTTAGTATTTTAAAGTCAATTTTGAGAGTCAAATCCCGAAAGTCAATAAAAGTCAAACCCGAAAACCCGAGACCCAAAAACCCGGAACTTGAAGTGGGCTAGCAAGGAATCATCAAGGTTTGAAGACCAAGCCCAATGGGTCAATGGAAGTCAAGGCGGGGTCAATATCCATGGGGTCAACGAAAGTCAAGAAGGAAAAACAAGGCAAAAATCTGGCAGCGTTCGACGCAGCCTGCGTCGTAGGACGCAGCCTGCGTCAGCACGACGCAGCCTGCGTCAGCACGACGCAGCCTGCGTCAGCACGACGCAGCCTGCGTCGTAGGACGCAGCCTGCGTCATCTCTCAGCACGGGTTTTTCTCATTTTCTCGTCTTGTCTTTTGGAAGCCCATCTTTCAAGGCCCCTAGGTTTGCGGACCAAGGGTATAAAAGAAGATTTCTGAAGAGAGACAAGGGCATCAAGCATTCAACATACAACATCATATTTTCCTTAGAATTCTCTCTTTTTGTTCTTCAAGTTTGGCTTTTGTAATGGGTTTTTGTTTAGAAATTGGTTGTATTATGAAGACTATGGGTAGCTAATCTTCTTTTGCTTAGTGTAATTTGAACAAGTTCTTCCCTTTTAGCATTGTAAGACCTTTTAATCCTTCCTTTTCTATTTAATTCCATTTTCCTATGTTTGAATTCCATTGTTGAATGAATTGTTGTTAAGGCTAACCATCTTAGTAATTGTTTGTTTGATTAAATTGCTTTGTCTTGATGAATTTGGTTGATTTGTCTTGATATTTGTTGTAGCAACTTGAAAGATTGTAACTTTGGTTTAAAAGTTGGAATCTTTTGAGTGGAATTTGGATTATTGTGTATTTAGGACATGGTTTAATGTTTTATTACATGATTCTAGCATGCTTCTTTGGTTTTGTGCTTAAAGCTTGCATCTTTATTTATGCTTATGTTTTAATAAGTATGGGTTTAGTTGTATTGAGTCATTTATGGATGGTTTAATTCATTTGTGGCTAGTTCTTAGAAGTTTGTAATAGATAATTAGAGTAGGGAGGAAAGGAGGGGTCTTTACTTTGTTAATTGTGGGAGAACTTGGGACAATTGCATTAAGTTATTTTCTCCATATTTGAATCTTTGAGTATTTAGTTGTTATTGGTGATTTTTAGACTTGATAATCATGTCTCATGAAAAAGTTCTCCCTATTTGTTATCTACATGTTTACCATTGTGAATATCATAGTTTGTAAGTAATTCAAGTCTTTGTTTCAATTAGTGTTTTAATTTGTGGTTAGATTAATTAATTTGTTTAATCGGTTTTTAGCAAGAGTCTAGATTAGATTTTTAGCATTCATCGCCTTCCCTTGGGTTCGATCCTTGTCTTACCCTTACTACCCTTTACTTAGGTTGGTTTGAGTCTAGATTCGGTTTTATAAATTGTTATTTGGCATAGCGAATTTGTGGAATTAACGACCCCGTAAAATAAGCTCGTCAGAACACCCAGAAAGAACAACCCTCAAAGGAAGTACACCAATCAACATCGGCGACATATACTCTAATGCGTAAAAACGATTGACTCAACAAGGCAAGCTCCTGCCTATAGGACCTACATCTAATCCGGAAAAGAAGAGTAAGTTCTTGGAAGAGATTGCTTACTGTGAGTATCATAGGGGCAAAGGTTATGACACAGAGAAATGTTTCAAATTGAAGCATGTCCTTCAAGATAAGATTGAGGATGGTCGTCTACCCATACCCCCAAGAGGCAAACCCCACGCCACTAAGAATCCTCTTGGAATTCTAATGATCACGGATGAAGAATCAATTTGGATTTCTCTCACCTTATCTCCCCATTTGAAGATAAAGCTAACACACTCGAAAAATGACGAAAGGACTGAATCTTACCCTGCGGTCTCCTTTGCTCTCCTTTAACCCGCTAACATACCAAACATCTAGCCACAAAATTAGTTACCTCTTTCTTCCGATCCTTATACAACTTATCCCCACTCGGATGAATCAAATAAGGAGTACAATGAGCTTCAGTCAAAATCAACTTCTTCAATTCTGGATCACTCGGTACCCACCAACGACTCTCAAACCTCAGACTCTCATCACCATGGACAACCTAGGAGTAGTACCATCCTCTACTCCCGTCCTCCATTGCTGAATCTTCGGATCCTCTAATTACTTACTCTGAATGCTATCATACATCTCCGGCTCAATCATCAGATCACTAACAACATCCCCCTTCCGAATCACATGGATCCCCATTCTCGCTACCTCATCTCGCAATCTCATCAATGACATAGCCGTGCACAAGAAATGCCCACTCTTCCGGCTTAAGGTATCATCAACTACATTAGCCTTCCCCTCATGGTAGATAATCTCCATGTCATAATCCCCAATAAGCTCCATCCATCTGGGTATAGATGTCCTTTAGACTCTTGTGTTCTGAAAACACCTTAAAACTGGCACCATACAAGTAGTGCCTCTAAATCTTCATGGCGAACACCACCGCTCCCAACCCAAAAACGTGAGTAGGGTAGTTCTCCTCATAAGGCTTCAATTGTCTCGACGCATATGCAATCACCTACCCATTCTGCATCAACACACAACCCAAGCCAAACTTCAACACATCAGTATAAACCACAAAGTTCTCACTCCCCTCAGGTAATGCTAACACAGGAGTTGTGGTCAAAAGCTCCTTTAAGATTTGGAATGTCGTTTCACAATTTTCAGCCCAACAAAACCTGTTCTCCTTCCTCATCAACGGCGTCGTAGGTCTAGCTATCGTCAAGAAGTCATTCCCGAACCTCCTATAATACCCAGCCAAACCTTAAAAAACTTGCACTGTAAACTACTAAGGCTTGCAGGAAATGCTATTTGAGTTCAGGAATTTTAACTAAATAGCAAATGATGTCAACAATTAACTAAACTTTACACAAACCTTCCTTAGGGTCTTAGAAAGGACTGTTTATAGTCTCGTGATTTTAGGAGATGATTTACTATTTTTACTAAAATTGAAAACAAAAACAGACAGAAATGGAGGCTGTTTTAGAGAGAGTGATTTGTATTAAACTGAAACTCAAGATATGACTTCGAGAACTTCCCCTATAGCATGGCACAAGAGAAAGGACTAAAAGGCTAGATTTGAGACAGGTTTAGAGTATTACAGCAATGCACAAACACCCTAGACTTAGACTCAACAGCAAGCAAGCTAGTCACAGCAAAGCACAAACTTAACTTGACTCACAAAACAAGACACTGATCAGACACCTTGAAAGGTGTATCAGGCTTGGCTCAAACTACAGCACTTAGTACAAGTTTGAAAGATTTGAGAGGTTTCTCAAGGTTAATTCATTCATAAAAATCTGCCTAAAACATTACATAAGAACCTCCTTATATAGGGAGGCTGATACAATGTGAGCCTTTGGATGTAAAGTCCATCCAAGGGTCAGCTTTGGACTTGCAATACTACAACAGATAGCTAATTAAGGGCCTCACAAGAGGACGAGTTTAACAACTAGATAGTACAGACACAAAGACACAAAACAGACAGATGCAAAATGTGATAAAGCAAGTTTTGGAGTTTTCCTGAAATGGAAAACTGTTGTTCTGGTTGTCTTGCTGCTTGCTCTGGGTGTTTTGCTGCTCCTTGGGACTCTTCAACTCTTATTTCAACTTAGATAAACCTGCCTTGGATGAGGACAATTTGACTTTAGACAAAAGGAACCCACAGCTGGACTTGAGCTTACCCTGCCATGAGGTTCACTGGCCCCTGGTTTGGACTCCTTGTAACTTCAGATTTTGCTAGACTTCTAAGGGGACTCTCCTGGACAAACTTGTTGATTAATGAGTTGGCTTGATGGTAGGCCATGGTGGGGGTGGCTGGGATACCCTGGTGTACCTTCTTGGTGCTTGGCTTGCTGGCTGGTCTGATGAGCCCTGACAGGTATTGTTCCTGGCTTGTGTGTGAAATGTGGACTGACTTGGACCCTGGCATGACTTGGTGAACCCTGGGATGTCTTCTTCACTGACTTGACTTGGTTTGGCTTGAATTTGGCCTGACATGGCCTGATGTTTGGACGTTGTGGTTCGAGCTTCAATCTGAGGGGGTCTTGTGGTCAGGCTTGTCTGGCTTGTGGCTTGATCATCAAGGCCCCTTTGGTCAGCTCCTGCTGCAGCCTCCCCAGGTTGAAAAGGGCTTGACCTTAAGCCTATGTCTTCCTCTCCCTCAGAGTCTTCAAAGAAAGGACTAAGATCTCCAACATTGAATGTCCCATGGACTGCATACTCTCCTGGTAGATCAATTCTGTAGGCATTAGGACCTATCTTCTCTATGACTTGAAAAGGACCATCTGCTCTTGGCTCTAGCTTGTTCTTTCTTCTGGAGGGGAACCTCTCTTTCCTTAGATTGATCCATACTACGTCTCCTGGTGCAAAGTCTTTTTTGATCTTAGGAACCTTGGCATTCTTCTTGTATAGATCATTGGTTCTCTCGATTTGTTTTCTGA
The DNA here is from genome assembly GCA_022085475.1 of Heliosperma pusillum. Lineage (NCBI taxonomy): Eukaryota > Viridiplantae > Streptophyta > Magnoliopsida > Caryophyllales > Caryophyllaceae > Heliosperma > Heliosperma pusillum. Next base: position 40,027 of record JAIUZE010023911.1, on the reverse strand, counting down.
CTGACTCATGGAGTTTTAGCATTTGTTCCACCCTCTTCTTGGCATCATAATGGATCTTTGACCTGCACACATTAGACAAATTCAAAGGCATTAAGGGGTTAGTTCCATAGACCACTTCAAAGGGGGAGTGGCATGTGGCTGATGATGGAGCTCTATTAAAGGAGAACTCTGCTTGAGCCAGCTTTAAATCCCAATCCTTGAGAGATTTGCTGACTATACACCTCAAGATCCTTCCCAAAGTCTTGTTGGTCACCTCAGTTTGTCCATCTGTTTGAGGATGATGGGAGGTACTAAACAAAAACCTGGTATTAAGCAGCTTCCATAATGTTCTCCAGAAATGACTCATAAACTTTGTGTCCCTGTCAGACACAATAGTCCTTGGAACACCATGCAATCTCACCACCTCATCTAGATATAGCTCTGCCACACTCACAGCATCCTCAGTCTTCAAACAGGCAATGAAATGTGCCATCTTACTGAACCTATCCACAACTACCATAATAGAATCCTTGCCTCTTGCTGTTCTAGGCAATGCCACTATGAAATCCATACTCACATCTTCCCAAGGCTTACAGGGGACTGGTAGGGGAGTGTAAGACCCTGCCTGAAATGAACTCTTGGCCTTTTGACAGACTCCACACCTCCTGAGCACTATTTGGACCTCTCCCATCATCTTAGGCCAGTAGAACTGATCCTGCAGTATATCCACAGTCTTCTGAAACCCAAAGTGTCCTCCAAGGCCACTTCCATGCACTTCCTTGATCAATAGACTCCTATAAGAATCTCTGGGAACACACAACTTGTTTCCTTTAAACAGGAATCCATTTTGTAGAGTGTAGGGTGAATCAATAGTCCTGGTTCCCTCTTTCTGTGCTAGCCAATCTTCTGCAAAGTCTAGATCCTCCTGATACATGTCTTTCATGAAATCAAACCCAAGAACCCTTTGTTCCATGGTTGATAGCAGGGTGTACGTTCTAGTCAATGCATCAGCTACAACATTTTGTTTCCCTTCTTTGTATTTGCTAGAAAACATAAATGACTGGAGGAACTCCACCCATTTAGCATGTCTGTGACTGAGCTTATGCTGGCCTCCTACGTACTTCAATGCTTCATGATCAGAGTGTAGGACAAAAGGCTTGGGCTTCAGGTAATGACTCTAATGCCTTAGAGCCCTGAAAAGAGCATAAAACTCCTTATCATAAGTAGAATAGCTCAGCTTGGCACCATTTAACTTTTCACTGAAATAGGCTACAAGCTTCTTCTCCTGGATGAGGACAGCTCCAATTCCCACTCCACTTGCATCACATTTAACCTCAAATAGGCAATTAAAGTCTGGCAACCTGAGGATAGGTGCACTGCACAAGAGTTTCTTTATGTATTTGAAAGCCTACAAGGCATTCTCAGTCCAAGTGAACTCTCCTTTCTTCATACATTCAGTGAGGGGTGCTGCAATGGTGCTGAAGTTCTTAATGAACCTCCTGTAGAAAGATGCTAAGACATGAAACCCTCTTACTTCTGTGATGTTCCTAGGAACAGGCCAAGACTGAACATCAATGATCTTGTCCTGATCCACTGAAATGCCTCTACCAGCCACCACATATCCTAAAAACTTAACTTCCTCAGTCATAAAGGTGCACTTCTCAAGCTTCCCAAAGAGTTTACTCTCCTTAAGTATCTCAAACACAGCCTCAAGATGCCTCAAATGATCATCCTTGCTCTTGCTGTAGATGAGAATATCATCAAAGTATACTACTACAAATCTTCCCTAGGCAAGGCCTAAGCACCTCTGTCATCAATCTCATGAAGGTACTTGGGGCATTTGACAGACCAAAGGGCATGACAAGCCACTCATAGAGGCCATGCTTTGTTTTGAAGGCTGTCTTCCACTCATCTCCTTCCCTGAGCCTCACTTGATGGTAGCCTTGCCTCAAGTCAATCTTAGAAAAGAACCTTGATCCACTCAGCTCATCCAACATGTCATCAAGCCTAGGTATAGGGAACCTCTACTTGACTGTGATGTTATTGATAGCCCTGCTATCTATGCACATCCTCCAAGTTCCATCCTTCTTAGGAACCAATAATGCAGGCACATCACATGGACTTAAGGACTCCCTTACAAACCCTTTACTCATCAACTCTTCAATCTGTTTCTGCAGCTCTTGTGTAGCCTTAGGATCACATCTGTATGCTGGCCTATTAGGTAGCACAGACCCTGGCACAAGGTCTATCTGATGTTCAAATCCTCTCACAGGGGGTAAGCCATCAGGAAGTTCCTCTTGGAACACTTCCTTGAATTGATCAATGAGGGGCTTAACTTTTGCAGGAACTACTTTAGACTCCCCTTCCTGAACCTCCTTTGACAGCAGCATCAACACAGGTTGTTCCTCACTAAAATCTTTGACCATTGCTGATTCAGATAGGAACAAGACTCCACTAAAGTCTTCAGCCATACTGGGACTCCCATAACTTTTCTGATTAGGTGGCAAAGGGGCTAATGTCACCTTCCTGCTCCCATGTTTGAAGGAATAGGTATTGCTCCTTCCTTTGTGTATGGAGCTCTTATCAAACTCCCATGGTCTTCCCAATAATAAGTGACAGGCATCCATTGGAACCACATCACACAGTACTTCATCCTTGTATACATTTCCAATGGAGAATGGAACCATACATTGCTTGTCCACCTTAACCTCTGCTCCCTTACTCAGCCATCTCAACTTATAGGGATGAGGGTGTTCCTGAGTACTTAGCTTCAGCTTGTCAACCATAGTGACAGAGGCCACATTGGTACAGCTACCCCCATCTATGATAAGGTTTCAAACCCTCCCTTGTATGGTACATCTACTCCTGAAAATGAGGGACCTTTGATCCTCCTCCTAAGGTATCTGTTGTGAATGCATTACCCTCCATAGAACCAGACTGTGGCCTGTATAAGGGAGTGCCACTCACTACAACGAAAACACGGGAAACTGACGGTTTTTCTGACGGAAAAAAAAATCCGTCAGTGATTTTTTATGACTGACGGACTACTGACGGAATTCTGACGGAAAAATAAAACTGACGGATTATCCGTCAGTAACCGTCAGTGAAAAATGGCGCGTTGACTAAGTCAAAGGCGGCAAAATTCACTTACGGGTACTGACGGAATTTCCGTCAGAAATTACTTATACTGACGGACTATCCGTCAGTAATTGTTCATTATACTGACGGAATTTCCGTCAGTAGCCACTAATAATGCAGTTAAACGCAGCCCAGTCAAACATAGGTTCTGACGGAAATTCCGTCAGAAAGGTTCTCGAATTCTCGCTAAACTGACGGATTTCTGACGGAATTTCCGTCAGAAATATTCTTTTTATGCTGAAATCGCACAATCAGCCCGTCATTCTTCCTTCTTCATTTTCCCCAAAACCTAACCCCCAAATCAATTTAATCCACTTTCCGACCACCGGCTCCATCACTACCACCGACTAACTTCCTCCGGCGACTACTTTCCGACCACCACATCCTTGGTAAGTTTAATTAAGTATTTCATTCTCTTTCTTTTCTCATTTTGTTAATTTATAGGTTCTTTATTAGTTGTTTGTTGTAGATCCGACGACCACCACTAGCTACCTCCGACCGTCGACCGTCGACCGCCGCTACTTGTCGCCGTCACTGCTTGTCGCCGCTTTCTTTGTTTATTTTCATACTTAGGTATTATATTTGTGTTTATTTTAATTTCGCCCTCCGTCTTAATTATTTGTTTGTCTTTAATTGACGTAGGATAGTAGCCATTACTTTTTTTGTTAATGAAATTTTTGTTGTTAATGAAATTTCGCCCTCCGTCTTAATCACTTGTTTGTCTTTAATTGACGTAGGATAGTAGCCATTATTGTTTTTGATAATGAAATTTTTGTTGTTAATTTAATTTCGCCTTCCGTCTTAATTATTTGTTTGTCTTTAATTGACGTAGGATAATAGTCATTATTGTTTTTGATATTGAAATTTTGGTTGTTGTTAATATAATTTCGCCCTGCGTCTTAATCATTTGATAATAAAATTTTTGTTGTTGTTAGTAGCTAGTTATTACATGTGTTTTGTATGTCGAAATTATTACATGTGTTGATATTGACTTAGTACCCGTTCAAGAATTACTCGTTAGGAGTAATTTTTGAATAGTCCCCGTATTGGGACTGTCTTTCTACGTTTCAAGTTACTTAGGTAGTAAACACATAACTTGTAATTTATTAATGAGGAAAGAGTTCGGTTACAATTCCTTTAATGTTTTCTGAATGCATATGTTGAGTAAATATTTATTCAACATTGTGTATTTAGAAAACAAAGGGGAATTGCTGCCGAATTTTTTCCTCATTAATAAATTACAAGTGGTGTTTGCTAGTGACTTGAAACGTAGATTGATGGGTTTAGGTTGGAGTGATAAGGACCCAATTGAAGAAATTTAATTTTACTTGTTGATGAGAATAAATGTTTAATTTAGTATGTGTGATTATTGATTATCATTGTTGTTAATTTCTGATAATTTATTTTATAACATATATATATTTAAATGTAGATACATAATAACATGAAAAGATTAGAACGACGGTGGATGTATGAAAGATTAGACGAAAAAAAGAAACCCAAGCTGATATTTGCAAATGGGGTGAAAGAGTTTATTGAATTCGCGGAACAATATAGTGAGTTTAAGGATTTAGGCGGTGAAATGAGGTGTCCATGTAAGAAATGCGATAACTTAGCTTTTAAATCGAAAAGGGAGGTTCAAACTCACTTATGGTCGAATGGTTTTACTGATAATTATTATGTATGGAATTATCACGGTGAGAAACTGGCTACCGAAGAGAGTTCAAGTAGTATCGTAGTTAGTGAGAATCCTTACCGGGAGTTGGTTGAAGATGCATTACGTGATAATGTTGAGCAAATAATGGAGGCTCGACTTAATCCCGACGACCTTAGCGATGAAGAAGTTCGTTATCCCCCACATCCCCAAGTTTCAGCCTTTTATAGAATGTTAAATAAAGCCGAACAACCAGTTTATGAGGGAAGTAGTATGAGTTTGTTGCAAGCGGCTGCTAGGTTGGTATCACTCAAATGTGAGAACAACTTATCTCTTAGATGCGCCAATGGTTTTATGTCGTTAATTAGTGACATTATTCCAAAAAATAATCAAATGGCGCGCAATTTTCAAGAGATTAAGAATTTGCTTAAGGGACTCCAACTACCCCATGTGAAAATTGATGCATGTCCTACCGGTTGCATGCTTTTTTGGGAAGAAAATGCCGATCTTGAGGAATGTACCAAATGTCATGCCTCTCGATATAAAGGTAAAAAGAATTTAAGTGGCCGGAAGCGAATACCTTGTAAACCACTGACTTATTTCCCGCTTGCGCCAAGGTTACAACGACTATTTGCAACCAAACACATAGCAGGTGAGATGAGTTGGCACCATAAAAACTCTCGAGTAAGAGAAAGAGGGACAATGGCACACCCAAGTGATGGAGAAGCGTGGAAACATTTCGATAGAGAGCATCCAGAATTTGCAAGTGAGCCTCGCAATGTTCGACTAGGTTTGTGTACAGATGGATTTTCACCTTATGGCCAATTCGGGAAGTCTTACTCGTGTTGGCCCGTGATTGTAACCCCGTACAACTTACCCCCCTGGTTATGCATGAAGAGGCAATTTATGTTCTTATCTATGATCGTTCCAGGTCCTAATAACCCTAAAGCAAAATTGGATGTGTACCTCCAACCGTTGATCAAAGAGTTGAAAGAACTTTGGGAAACCGGTGTGGATACCTATGATGTCTCTAAGAAACGTAACTTTCAATTAAAAGTGGCATTACTATGGACGATCAATGATTTTCTTGCATATGGCATGCTTTCCGGTTGGTCCACAGCCGGATACCGTGCTTGTCCTTATTGTCTTCAAACAGATCCTAAATCCTTTTTTCTGAAACATAGTAAAAAAGTTTGTTGGTTCGATTGTCATCGTACTTTCTTGAAACATGATCATCCTTTCCGCAACAATTGTAAGCATTTTCTAAAGAATAGGAAAACTGAGGATACCACAGTTGCAATCAAATTAACCGGTGCTGAAGTCTGGGATTCGGTAAAAGGTTTACCAAAAGTTGTCGAGTCTTCTGCTGAAGAAATGAAAAGATTGAAAAACGACAAAACTGAAGGTTGGTGGAAACAAAGCATTTTTTGGGAACTCCCTTACTGGAAGACATTGTTGATTCGACACAACTTAGATGTTATGCACATTGAGAAAAACTTTTTTGAACAACTTATCAACACGGTGATGAATGTAACAAAGAAAACTTCATTTGGCCCTAAGGGTAAAGCTGACTTTCTTGAGTATTGCTTGAAACGACCCATATCATCTAGGTTTGTTTTAGAGACAGCGGAGAAGAAGGCTCTATGCGAATGGGTTGCTAGTTTGAAATTCCCGGATGGTTATGCTTCAGATTTGAGTCGGTGTGTTGACCATAGAAATTTGGTGTTACATTCCATGAAAAGTCATGATTGTCATGTCTTTATGGAACGGTTACTTCCTGTTGCATTGAAACATTTACTCCCGACGAATTCTTGGAATGCTATAACACAAATGGATCACCAAGCCGCTCAAATGGCTGCCTTGCAAGCGGCTATGATGAGATATCTTCCCCCGGACTTGTGCAACAACTTCCCTCCTCCACGTCCAAGAGATGACAACGCGGACGACGGGCACGGTTTTGGAGCACCTCCCGTTACCCCCTTAGGTTAGTAATGTTTAATTTACCTAAGTTAGGAACAGTTGAATTTGTAAGCTTGTAAATCCCCAAGTTGTATGAATTTGTTTTTTGATTTTATGTAATGAATTATTTTTCCAATTTCCATCGGTCTTCACCTTTATTTTTATCGCCTTTTGTTGATTTCCGACCGTGCGGTCGATGTGAGTATTAATTACCGCTTTGCGGTGAACGTATGTATTTTCTGTATTGCAGGTTTTGTTGAAATTTTCAACGTTTAAAACAATGCAAAAAAACGCATTGTGGCTGGACAGCAGGCTGCTGTATCCAGCCCCTACTCTTTTACTTACTGACGGAAATTCCGTCAGGAAAGTCAAAATTGACTTGAGAAAACTGACGGAAAATCCGTCAGAATAGTCAAGATTGACTTGACATACTGACGGAATTTCCGTCAGTACCTAGAGTCAATCTTGACTTTTCTGACGGAAATTCCGTCAGGTTTCGTCAGTAAAGTCAATATTATATTGACTTTTCAATTGAACTGCCTGACGGAAATTCCGTCACTAAGTCCGTCAGTAGTTACAAATACTGACGGATTTTCCGTCAGAAGCCGTTTTTTCGTTACCAATTGAAGTGACGCGGGGTACTGACGGAAATTCCGTCAGTAGTCTAAATTACTGACGGATTTTCTCGGTTACTGACGGATTTTGTCCGTCAGTTTCCCGCGTTCGTTTTGTAGTGACTATTGCCTCCTGACTAGGCTCTTCCTCCTCACTCACCACTTCTTCAACCTCAGGCTCATCCTTCTCATACTCAACTAGACCTTCTTTTTCCCAAGTCTCAACCTCCATTATAGTTAAAGTCTTCTTAGAAGGGCAATCCTTCCAGAACTGTCCTTAACCCTGACATTGGAAGCACCTAATTCTGTTCTCAGTCAATGAAGTGCTTGGTCTCTTACCCATGATGCCCTTACCCTTGTCTAAGGTAGGTGGGGGTGCTGTCTTGGGGGTATCAATGGTCCTCACCCCACTGTAAGGTCTGGTTTGAAAAGGCCTAACAGGTTTTGGTGTGATAGGCTTAGCCTTTCCTATCTTTTCAACTCTCAGAGACAAGTTAACAACATCATCAAATGGCCAAAGAGGTTGCATCCTAACCTTGTTAGCAATGCTCTTATCTAGACCCTCTAAGTACCTAGCAATCCTTTGCTCAGGTTTCTCATTTATATCACACTGCAAAGTGAGCTGTTCAAACTCTCTCAAATAGGATTCAACAGATTTATCTCCTTGTTTCAACTTAGAAAACTTAATGAACAGATCTTGGGTGTAATCCTTAGCAACAAACTTATCTAACAGTTTCTTTTTCAGTTTAGTCCAAGACTTGATGGGTTCTTTCCCTTCCCTAGCCCTTAACCCTTTCATGGTTTCATACCAAAGAGAAGCATACCCTTTCAGTTTAAGGATGGCTACTTTAAAAGACTTAGAATCATTATATCCTTTATACTCAAAGATTCTTTCTACTTCTCTTAACCATTCTAACAAATCATCAGGACTAAGACTACCAGAAAACTCAGGGATGTCTACCTTAAGATGTTTGTCTGTGTGCCTGTGGATGGAAGCCCTGCTCTTTGATGAGTCATCTGAATCTGGATACTCTTCATCATCAGGTGGCCTTCCTCTGCCTCCTCCTTGGCCTCTTCCATGTCCTCTGCCTCTTCCTCCTATGGCAACATTGCCATCAAGAGCCTCATTCATAGCCCTTGTGAGTTGTGTGACAATTCTGGCTATGCCTTCCACCATAGTCTCTAAGTTGGTGATTCTCTCTTCACACATTGGGTTGTTTTTTTTGTGTTTTTAAATGTAGTTAGGGAAAATGAACTCACTAAGACTCTCAACCAAAGCTCTGATAACCAATTTGCACTGTAAACTACTAAGGCTTGCAAGAAATGCTATTTGAGTTCAGGAATTTTAACTAAATGGCAAATGATGTCAACAATTAACTAAAATTTACACAAACCTTCCTTAGGGTCTTAGAAAGGATTTTTTATAGTCTCGTGAGTTTAGGAGATGATTTAAATTTGCACTGTAAACTACTAAGGCTTGCAGGAAATGCTATTTGAGTTCAGGAATTTTAACTAAATAGCAAATGATGTCAAAAATTAACTAAACTTTACACAAACCTTCCTTAGGGTCTTAGAAAGGACTATTTATAGTCTCGTGAGTTTAGGAGATGATTTACTATTTTTACTAAAATTGAAAACAAAAAGAGACAGAAATGAAGGCTGTTTTAGAGAGAGTGATTTGTATTAAACTGAAACTCAAGATATGAGTTAGAGAACTTCCCCTACAGCATGGCACAAGAGAAAGGACTAAAAGACTGGATTTGAGACAGGTTTAGAGTATTACGGCAATGCACAAACACCCTAGACTTAGACTCAACAGCAAGCAAGCTAGTCACAGCAAAGCACAAACTTAACTTGACTCACAAAGCAAGACACTGATCAGACACCTTGAAAGGTGTATCAGGCTTGGCTCAAACTACAGCACTTAGCACAAGTTTGAAAGATTTGAGAGGTTTCTCAAGGTTAATTCATTCATAAAAATCTGCCTAAAACATTACATAAGAACCTCCTTATATAGGGAGGCTGATACAAAGTGAGCCTTTGGATGTAAAGTCCATCCAAGGGTCAGCTTTGGACTTGAACTACTACAACAGATAGCCAATTAAGGGCCTCACAAGAGGACTAGTTTAACAACTAGATAGTACAGACACAAAGACACAAAACAGACTGATGCAAAAAGTGATAAAGCAAGTTTTGGAGTTTTCTTGAAATGGAAAAATGTTGTTCTGGTTGTCTTGCTGCTTGCTCTGGGTGTTTTGCTGCTCCTTGGGACTCTTCAAATCTTATTTGAACTTAGATAAACCTGCCTTGGATGAGGACAAGTTGACTTTAGACAAAAGGAACCCACAGCTGGACTTGAGCTTACCCTGCCATGAGGTTCACTGGACCCTGGTTTGGACTCCTTGTAACTTAAGATTTTGCTAGACTTCTAAGGAGACGCTCCTAGACAAACTTGTTGATTAATGAGTTGGCTTGATGGTAGGCCATGGTGGGGGTGGCTGGGATGCCCTGGTGTACCTTCTGAAAGTTCATAGACCCTAATTAGACTCCTCTAATTAGTTACTAAATTACTTGTTAATTTAGTGTTTAATAAATATCTATGTAACATGCATGCAAATTATAATGCATAATAAAAAGTAAGAAGAAATTTCCTTACATTGAGAAATTTCGGTTTATATGGGCACAACAAGAAACACCTTTCTTGTTGTTCTTGTGCTAGAAAGAAATAGATGATCCTCCTTGTAGTCTTCAAATTAGAAGACCTCCTTTAAGAAGCACCCAAGAGAAAACCCAAACTAATCACTTAGTTTTTGACTAGAAAACACAAGTGATAAGATGAACTAATATTAGATTTTATTACTACTCTAGTAATAGGAAATATTAGTGTTTGAGAGGTTTTAGAGAGATGAGGATTTTAGTGAGATGTACATGCAAAATAAGAATGAACAAGTAAGTAAAATGAACAACCAAATTGTCCATTTAAGGACACTAAAGGTCCGGCCAAAACAAGCATAAGAGGCCCCTTATTTTGCTTAAAATAATCCCATGCAAATTGGTTGAGTGTAGATGTGAATTAGAACATGATCATGTGTCATAAACATGACATGATCACATGTTGTAGTGTAATACAAGAAACAATTATCATCATGTTATACACTACCCATTTTCGGCACCCACTAGTGTCATTTGGTCCATTTTGATTTTTGATATTTGTCCCACAAATACTTATAATCATATGTTTAATTATCTTGTATAATTAAGGGCTAATTTGATCATATAACAATTATATGACTCAAATTAATAAATGATATACACTTAACTTTTAAGTGATATTTTATCATTATATCAATATATAATGGGTCCCACAATACCTAGTTAGTTTATTTTACAACTCCTTGTAAATATAATTAGATAATAACCTCTACCTCAAAGTATATGCATAACCTCAACTAATTTAATGAATTAACTATTAATCATTAAATTAAATCTTATTTAATCGTATTAAAATAAGACGTAAAATTTATTCAGTCAATTATCGTATAATTGACTAATAAACTTATCCGGAATGAGTTCATAACTCAATTTCCAATAATTAACTCTCGTAACTAAACATTTATCAAATATATATTTAAAGTACTAATTAATATGTATCGTATACAAATAATTAGATTTCTGTTTGGGTCTCATCCTATAGGTGTGACCGAAAGGGGTCAGTTGATTACCGCCGTCATACGACAATAACGTCTAACTCTAGTCAGCTGACCGTTATCGATTTACGTTAATCAACTGACGTGGAGTATCAAAATACTAGTCATCCCACTAATATTCCAAAATGAGATTTATAATATAAATGCACTATTGTGGAGGACACTTGCTCCAACAATCTCCCACTTGTCCGATACAAGTTGTGCATGTAGCCACACTATTGCGGAGGACTCCTACTCCCACAATATCTCCCACTTGTCTCGACAAGTTGTGTGCTACCAATTCTCTTGTCACTTTAGCGTCACACCCTCCCACTCATCGCAAGGTGTCTTTCAGGTCGCACTTGCGATTGGAAAAAATAAATTGAGTGGTTTTCTCGCTCTGGAGAGTAACTGTCTGACCGGAAAATCTACCATAGATCTCTTCCGAGCGTGGCCACGCATTTCCAGTCACTACTCCTCGAGTGGCCCGAAGATGTTAATACCCAACGTGGGTGGACAATTCCTGTTGACCCAACTTACACTGTATAATGCAAATCACCATGACCCAGTAGATGCCCATCGGCCTCCTTTCACGGCACGACCTAGGACAAAAACCAAAGTCAATCGGAAAATACACCGACTCAGGTAAATGGTCGCCAGTCTAAAGAATCGACTCATAGGAATATAATAGAAATCCCCGCCACGACCAGGCTTCAACAATTTTGATAAGGGACTCTATCATGGTCACTGTCCGACAGAGTGTCTCTACAGTCTGTCTATGTAAACGATCAGTCATCTCCATGACCCCATGGTGCTGAACCAACCATCGATCGACTTACAATCTAGTCATTTCGAGACGTCACCTTATGCAAATGACTAGGGACAATTACTAAGTTCATCATGTTCACTTGAATTGAGTTCAACCTTTATTATAACCAATTCGGACAAAACAAAGTAATAAATTTAGTCAATACTAAATAAAAGAGTTCATATAAAACTCGAACAATGAATGCAATTATCATATATGTAAACATTGATACAACATTCAATTATTACATATCACATAATCTAGAGGAATTCAGGAACTCGTCTTAATCCCATCGAGACGACATGACTGTCATGTTTAGCCTTTGTAAGAGGCTTGGTTAGAGGATCAGCGATGTTATCGTCTGTCCCAACCTTACATACATCTATTTCCTTCCTCTCCACGTAATCTCTAATTACATGGTATTTCCTAAGTACATGTCTAGACTTGTTACTAGACTTGGGCTCCTTTGCTTGAAAGATAGCCCCACTGTTATCACAATACATCGTGATGGGATCTGTGGCAGTAGGGACTACTCCTAGTCCTTCCAAGAACTGCCGAATCCACACAGCTTCCTTTGCAGCCTCTGATGCCGCGAGGTACTCAGCTTCTGTTGTAGAATCCGCAGTCACGCTTTGCTTGAAGCTCTTCCAGCAAACGGCTCCTCCATTCAACATAAAGACATAGCCGGATTGGGATTTTAAATCATCCCTATCAGTTTGGAAACTAGCGTCCGTGTAACCCTTTACACGTAACTCAGTCTCTCCTCCAAACACCAAGAACGAATCTTTAGTCCTTCGTAAGTACTTAAGGATGTTCTTTACGGCTATCCAGTGACTCTCACCTGGATTGGCTTGATAACGACTCGTCATGCTCAAAGCATAGGCGACGTCAGGGCGAGTGCACATCATAGCATACATGATTGACCCAACTGCTGAAGCATAAGGGATCAACTTCATGCGTTCAATCTCCTCGGTGACGGTAGGACTCTGGGATTTACTCAGAGTGATACCATGACCTATTGGAAGAAAGCCTCTCTTAGAGTCTTTCATTTTGAACCGATCAAGAATCTTATCTATATAAGCTTCTTGACTTAATGCTAGTATCCTCTTGGATCTATCTCTATAGATCCGGATACCCAAAATGCGTTGTGCCTCTCCCAAATCCTTCATCTGGAAATGTTTCCCAAGCCACTCCTTGGTAGAAGTAAGCATTGGTATGTCATTCCCAATGAGAAGTATGTCATCCACATACAAGATAAGGAAAGTAACTTTGCTCCCACTAAACTTCATGTATAAACATGGTTCCTCGACACTTCGAGTGAATCCATTTTGTTTAGTTACATGATCGAAGCGATGATTCCAACTCCTTGATGCTTGCTTAAGACCATAAATGGATCTCTTAAGTTTGCATACCTTCTTAGGGTTGGATTTATCCTCAAAACCTTCAGGTTGTGTCATGTACACTTCCTCTTCTAGAATCCCATTCAAGAAGGCGATTTTGACATCCATTTGCCAAATTTCATAGTTATAAAATGCGGCAACCGCTAAGAGAATCCTAATGGATCGAAGCATGGCGACTGGGGCCAAAGTTTCGTCATAGTGTAAACCATGAATTTGAGTGAAGCCTTTTGCCACCAATCTAGCTTTGTAGATATCATTATGTCCATCTATGCCATTCTTGATCTTGTAGATCCACTTGCACTGAAGAGGTCGCACCTTCTCAGGTAAGTCTACGAAGTCCCATACTTGATTTTCGTACATAGAATCCATTTCGGATTGCATGGCCTCTAGCCAATGCTTGGAGTCGGGACTAGAAACGGCCGACTTGTAGGTTGTGGGTTCATCACTTTCAAAAAGTAATAAATCACCATCTCCCTCGATACATCCAAGGTAACGATCAGGTTGAAAACTAATTCTACCTGACCTTCTAGGGACAATAACCGTTTCAGACGAGGAGGGAACGTTTTCCTCCACTTCATTTTCGGTTTGTGGCTCTCGAACTTCGTCAAGTTCGAATTTTCTCCCACTCTGCCTTTTAGAAACGAAATCGCTTTCTAGAAAGACAGCATCACGAGACACAAACACTTTGTCCTCATGACGGTTGTAGAAGTAATATCCACGAGTCTCCTTAGGATATCCTACAAAATAACATTTGTCGGATCTGGGTGCGAGCTTGTCATTAGACTTCTCATGAACAAACGCCTCGCAACCCCAAATTTTCATAAACGACAAATAAGGAACCTTTCCTTTCCATATCTCATATGGAGTTTTATTGGCTGCTTTAGTCGGGCTACGATTTAGTGAAAATATTGCGGTTAAGATGGCAAATCCCCAAAACGAGTCTGGAAGCTCTGTAAGACTCATCATCGATCGAACCATATCTAATAAAGTTCGGTTTCTCCTTTCAGACACACCATTTAATTGAGGTGTTCCAGGAGGAGTCCATTGTGATACTATACCGCAATCTTTTAGGTGTGAATCAAATTCATAATTTAGATATTCACCACCACGATCGGATCGTAAGGTTTTTATCTTTTTATTCAATTGGTTTTCCACTTCATGTTGAAACTCTTTGAACTTTTCAAAGGCTTCACTCTTATGCCTAAAAGTCCATAGACCTTAATTAGACTCCTCTAATTAATTATCAAATTACTTTTTAATTTAGTTTATAATGATCTATGTAACATGCATGCAAATATAAAGACATTTACATAAAAGAAGAAATTTCCTCACATTGATATTGAAATTATATGGGCACAACAAGAACTCCTTCTTGTTGTTCTTGAGCTATAAATATGGATGAACACAAGAAATCTCCAAACAAGAAGACCTCCTTCAAGTTGCACCAAGATGACACCAAATAATCTAGCCTTATTATTAACTAGATAATAAGATAGATATAATACTACTAATATTATGACTATATTACTACACTAGTAATACTTAGTAAATATTAGTATATGAGAGTTTTAGTGAGAAGAAGGTTTTAGAAAGAAGTATGACAATTGAACAAAATCAAGTAAGTAAAGAAATGAACAACTTTTGTTCATTCTTATAGCCAATTTGGCCGGATGTCATAGTCCAAATATGGACTATTATTTTGCTCAATTTTGTCACATGCATTAGAGTGGAGTGTTGTAGTACATATGATGATTATTTCTACTTGTTATGTCACTTTCATAAGTAACTAAATAGTAAAAATAAGAACAAAATCATCACCATGTAACTACTACCAAAACCGGTCCATTATGGCCTAGTTTGGTCCATTTTGATTTTTGATATTTGTCTCACAAATACTTATTGATCATATGGTTAATTATCTTGTATAATTAAGTGTTAATTTGATCATATAACAATTATATGACTCAATTAAATAAATAATATGTACTTAACATTTTAAGTAATATTTTACCATTATATCAATATATAATGGGTCCCACAATGCTTAGTTAATTTATTTTACAACTCCTTGTAAATATAATTAACTAATTACCTCTATCTCAAAACCTCAACTAATTTAGTAATTTAACGATTAATTACTAAGTTAAATCTTATTTAATCGTATTAAAATAAGATATAAATTTATTAGTCAATTATCGCATAATTGAAAAATAAGCTTAATCGAATTTGAGTTCTTAACTCAATTTCTAATAATTAACTCTCGTACATATCGAATATATGTAATGTACTAATTAACTGTATCGTATACAAATAATTAGTTACTATTTGGATTTCATCCTTTAGGTGTGACCGAAAGGGATCAGTTGATCACCGCCGTCAAACGACAATAACGTCAAACTCTAGTCAGCCAACCGTTATTGATTTACGTTAATCAACTGACTAATCATATATATAGTCAATAAATATCCCAATTATATTCCATAATAAGTTTTATTATGTGGCGCACTATTGTGGAGGACACCTACTCCAACAATCTCCCACTTGTCTGACACAAGTGTGCGTCACCGATTCTCTTGTCTCTTTATCACATCTCCCACTCAACGCAAGGTGTCTTTCAGGTCGCACTTGCGATTGACAATATCTAGAGTGGTTTTCTCGATAGGGAGAGTAACTGTCTGATCGGAAAATCTACCATAGATCTCTTTCCGAGCGTGGCCACGCATTTACAGTAACTACTCCTCGAGTGGCCTAAAGATGTTTTTTACCCAACGTGGGTGGACAATTCCTGTTGATCCATCTACTCTGTATGATGCAGATCACCATGATCCAGAAGAAGTCCATCGGCTTCCTTTTACGGCACGACCTAGAACATCAACCAAAACCAATCGGAAACTGCACCGACTCAGATAGACGGTCACCAGTCAAAAGAATCGACTTATAGGAATAAGATAGAAGACCCTGCCACGACCAGGCATCAAATAATTGATTTAAGGGTCTCTACAATGTCACTGTTCGACAGAGTGTCATACAGTCTGTCTATGTAAACGACCAGTCATCTCCATGACCCCATGGTGCTGAACCAACCATCGATCGACTTACAATCTAGTCATTTCGAGACGTCACCTCATTGAGTGACTAGGGACAAAATACTAAGTTCGTCCTGTTCACTTGAATTGGGTTCAACCTTTCTTTCAACCAATTCGGATAAACAAAGTATTAAAATTTAGTCAAACTAAATAATGGAGTTTTTAATGAAACTCTAACAATGAATGCGATTATCAAATATTTGGAAAAATTGATACGCTATCAATAATTTCATATCTTATAATCTTTAGCAATTCAGGTACATATTTCAATCCCCATTGAAATGACATGACTATCATGTTCAGCCTGCAAAAAGCATGGCTAATGGATTAGCAATACTTGCATCTTTCCATCGTTCTGATTGCTATTTCTCTTTGTCTACGTAATCTCATATTACATAAAACGTTCTGAGTACGTGTCTAGGTTTGAATCTAGACTTAGGACTCTTGGCCTAAAGGTAGCTCCCACTGTTTTACCAGTATAATGGGATAGGATATACAGCTATATGAACTATTTCTAGTCCCTCCAATACTGTCGAATCCAAGCTACTTTCATATGCATCATCATATGACGCAATGTACTCCATTTCCGTTGTTAAATCCGTAATGATAAACTGCCTGGAACACTTCCAGCGGATACATGACATTTATATTTGAAAATGTCACTCCTACTTGGAACTTTTCCAATAGTATTTTCTGTTTGGAACTCTTCCAACAGATAAATCTTCTATGAAACACAGCCAGTTCGTGATTTCAAATCACTTTGATTAGTTTGGAAACTAAAGTTTGTGTAAACTCTTACACATAACTCACTTTAAACTCCAAACATATGAAACATATCTTTAGTCCTTCGCAAGTACTTAAGGATGTTCTTTATGGCTATCAAGTGACTCTCATTTGGATTTAATTGCAAATGATTCGTCATACTCAAAGCATACGAAATGTCGGATTGAGTATACATCACAGCGTATATAATTGACCCCGCAGCGGAAGCAAAAGGAATCAATTATGATGTGTTCAACTTCCTTGAACTAGTCAAATATCTTATCAATATAAGAATTTTGACTCAATGCTAATATCCTTTTAGATTTATCTCCATAAATCCAGATATCTAAAAGATGTATTCTACTTTTCAAAAATCTTTCATCATCTAAAATGATCAATATGTCTCCACATATAAGACTGATGCACACCACATTACTCCCACTAAACTTCATGTATAAACATAATTCCTCGAGATATCGAGAAATATTTTATGACATGATTGACACATCAATTCCAACTCGTTAGTGCATACTTAAGACATCCTCTTAAGCTTGCAAATTAACTTAGGATAGTTAGGATCTACGAACCCACAGGTGAATATAAAATATACTACCTCTTCTAGAATCGTATTCGAGAAGGTGGTTCTTGAGGTCCAATTGACATCATACTATTATGATATGCTGTAATCGCTAAGCATATTTTTGAATGGATCAAAGAATTAAGGTTGGTGCAAAACTCTTTGCCTACCAATTTATCTTTGAAAACATTTTAATGTTCATCCATGCAAAATTCGATCTTAATAAATCAATTTACATTGAAGAGGTCGTACTTCTTCAAGTAAAATTTACCAGGTCACATACCTGTTCATCATGCATGGAGTCCATTACAAATCGTATGACTCTAAGCCATAGCAAGAAGTTGGGACCAGAAACAGTCTTTTATAAGTCACAGATTTAGAATTCATCACTTATTAAGGAGTGATAAAATTCCACCTGACCTCCTAGGTTCTGAAGAAACAACTACTGAACAAGCAATGAGAAAAACTTTTTTCCGGACCATATGCTCAGTTTGTGGCTCTTGAACTCTTGAAACATTTTCTCCCACTCTGTCTTATCAAGAAATAATCGTATTTTTATGGAAAGACAGCATCACGAGTCACAAACGCTTTGTTCTCGTGGTCAATGTGGGATTATTGAGCACTTGTTTCATTCAAATAACTTATAACTTAGGTACGCTACCTACCCATATCGTATATGGAATGAAATCAGACTGTTTTAAATGTGTTTTAATATGGTGGGAAAAGAAATAGCAGACAAAAATAGTAAGATCCCAAGGTTAGTCAAATGGCTCATTTTGACTTGATAAAGACAAAACCATATCGTATAAGGTTCTGTTTCTCTATTCAACAACACCTTATCTAATAATGTGTGTTAGAGAAGTTAACTTGTGAAATCATTTCACAATACTTTTGGTGAAAATAAAAGTCAATACTTAGATATTAATACTTCACATTGAAGCTCTTTGAACTTTTCAAAGATTTCCCATAGCACCTCATTAAGTAGAATCAAACATAATATCTACTTAAATCGTCGGTAAATCAAGTGAAGTAATCATTACCATCTCTGGTTGTGTTTATTGGACCACACGTATTCTTATGTAATGGGGCCAATTGTAACAACCCGAAAAGTACCCTATTTTTCTAGTGAAAATGTTTTACGAATACTTTTCAGCCTGTTTAAGTTTTAAAGTGGAATTTATTGTTTCCAGTTGAATTTTGAAATTCCGAGTTCGTATTTGGAATTTTTGAGAGATTCCATGGGAATCCCGTTTTTAAGTCAACTTTGACTTTCGTTGACTTTTTCCGACTCGCCTTGTAATTTTGAAGACCGAAATTTTATTTAAAAAAATAATATTTTTAATTTATTTTTATTTAGATTTATTAGGATTTATGATAATTTAATAAAATTATTTTGAATTTATTCGGAATTTATAATAAGGTTTTACGGTTTAAACCCGAGAATCATTTAACTATTCCCGAGTCATCGTAAATCCCGAAACAAACCCGAAACCCGACTTTGGCATGAGTCACACGCCCATGTCATCCTTTTCCACTCACTTTTGGATATTTTCATTATTTTGATTAATCTAATAATAATATCTTAGATATTTATTACTTTATCGATCCGTCAACGAAAATTACGCAAACCGTTTACAAAACAGACCCGACAATCACCATTTCACACGGCACTCTTACCCTCTAATAGGACTAGATATTTGTCTTTCTTTTGATTACAATAACATAATATCTTGATATTTAATTTAATTAACTTAATATATAATTATATCTAATCAATTACCGTAATATAATTATTAAACCCGAGTCAATTCCGTAACAACAATTTCAAAACCCGACTCCATAATCCTTCTATATGTACACGGCCCATTCTCCACTTTACTCACTAACAACTTTTCATTTTACAATAAATCAAATTAATATCTAATCAACACTTTCTTTAATCGTTCTTCATCGTTCTTCGTCGTTCTTCGCCGTTCTTCGTCATTCTTGAGCAAAATTATCATAAAACCTTCATTTCTTATTCAAATCTGTCCTAACTTATATTTCTAGAATCTCCTCTTCGCTCTTCATCTTCAAGTACGGTTTATTTTCAATTCCGACAAAATCGTTTTCAACACTTTAATTATGGAAAAATCAAGTTTTAATTCTAAAAAGGTTTTTCTTGTCATTTCTTATAGGGGAATATTTTGAAGACGAGTTTGGAGACTCGTATATTTTGGGTGAAGATTAGTAGACGAGTTTATACTTCTTATTTTTTTGGTGCTAATTGGTTTTGCTAGCTAAGGTAACGATTCCGAGTTACTCGACGATTTAATGTTACATATCCTTTGTTTCTTTTGTTTTTGGTTCATCTTTTGTTTTGTTCATGTTATTATGATTTATGGATTTTTAGTAGTAACATGATAAGTAGTATGATTTTTGTGTTGTATGGAATTTTTAATATGTTAGTGTTCTTGACATATTTTTATGATTTGTTCAAAATCATGACTTTTATATGGATGGTTGTTAAAATGGTTGTTTGATAATTAAAAACATGTTGGAATTAATTTGGTGTTGTTTGTTGTTAAAACCGTGTAAGGGGCCGTGTAAACCAGCCCAAACCAGGCCGGTTCAGGCCGGTTCAGGCCCGGTCCAGGCCGGTCTGGGTTGGTCCATGGTGGGTCCGTGAGTTGGCTTGGGAGTTGTGTCGATGTTTGGTTGTTTTGTTGTTGTTTTGACGGGTTTTAAATATGTTAGCATGCGGGAAATATTAAGAAACGGTTTTTAGTAAAGTCGATCAAAAAGCCAAAACAGCCCAAACTAGGCCGTGGGCCCAGTCCAGGCCCATGTAATGTCACGGCCCAAATCAGCCCGTGGGTCCCCTTCCATGGACTTGTGACGGTTTTTGAGTTTAATGTTAATTTATCGTGTTTTGTAATATTTAGCAAGTGGGAAATGTTAATAAGTAAAATATTTAATTAAAAAGGTTTTTCATAAAATTATTATTTCTCACCTGTTAGAAATTATAATACGAGATTATAGTTTAATTTGCTATCCTTTAAGTCAAACGGGTTTTCGTAAGATTAAATAATTCATATGTTAGAAGTTTTAATAAAATAACATGTAATGAATATGTTGATTTTATGTTCAAGTCTATGTGGTAAAGACTCTGTTTCTAGCCGGTTTGACCAAACGGGTTTGGTCAAACTAAGATCTAGTCAGCCCCGTTTTGACTGATGACCCGTCGCGGGACTCGGGTCGGGAATTTGTCTTCAAGTAAGGTTTATTTAATGAATGAATGAGCCTTAGTAGATATGAGGCGATATGATATTTGAATATGATTTATATGCAATTAGTCACATGATAGGAAGTTTTTCCCGTGACTGTTTGATTGTATAATATATGTCGTGTTGACTAAGTACCCATAGAGAAATTATGAGTATATGGCGTCTTGACCATTCTAATTCTAAATGAGTATCTTGGACCATGACATTGATAGGCCTTACTATCTTTAACGATTATAGATAGTTCATGTTTAATAGCTTTTTGTGTCACGGCCTGGGGGGCTTATCTCCAAGTCGGGGCATGGCTGCCTAAGAGTTCCACTTTGGGAATGGAGCCAGCTTAAGTACTAGCCATCTCTGCTTAGGGGGTCGCCTATTAGAGTTTCTCATGTACGGTTATGTCATGGGACGGGGAATGGAATAGCTGTTGTCGCTAGGTCTGATCAGTCTAGGACTAGGATGTTTTCCTACCTTGTGGTATAGCCTCGAGTTACAGAAGTCGACTATTGACTGTGCTAAGAACTTATGCCTGTTTGTAGACGTATTGGTCTTTCATGTTTGTATGATTCTATGAATCTTAGAAGGTGAGATGCAAGCCGGCTAAGGTTGATATAGTTTGGATTACCGATTGTTAACTGATTCACATGATTACGTGTTGATTAGGGTTTGAGTGTATCATGGCCATGTTAACGGTAACCTCTGAGCTAGCATACCAGCTTCCCTACCTCGTGTTATAGTTTATTATCGGTTTCACATGATAGCTTTCATCTGCTAGGTTATATGTTAGTTAATTGTTTCATAACATGAAATCATATCATATATGTTAAGGTTTTTGTATTTTGCATATACATTGCTTTTATGTTATTCATGTTTAATTAAACTCGACATTTCGTGGCTGGGAGAACTCGGAGTTACTCCCCACTGACTGTGGCTTCCGTGTTTATATTTAATGCGGTTGGCAGGTTTGTGATGCATACTTTGGGTACATTGACGAGCTAGCGTGCGAAGTATTTACCTTGGACCTATATTCGGTTCTTAGATTGTATATTATTATATACTCTTTTTATTTCCGTATTTATACGGGAGATATGTCTCCCGTCTTGTATATTTCTTTTGTATAATATTATTTCCGTTTTGTAATGAACTTTTTTTATTTATGACACCTTCGTTATGTATTGTTATCTTTTATGTATTTAAATAATTTTTTTTCTTTCCGCAAATTTGAGGGTGTCACATTTAGAGAGCAATTTCGATCTCTCTCTTGCTTTGTCAAAGTTTAAGATGATTTCTCTAGTTGGTGTTGGTTTGTGCTAGTCTTATAGATTTGTTTTGGTACGTGTCGCTGCGACTACCGGTCTTAGCCCCACATTTCCATACGTGCCTTGGCACAATCCATTTCTATACCTTCACCCATTAGCCTCCCTTTTTGTCCTGATTCATGTACTTTATAGCGAATGCGTATTAGGTGGGGAAATTACTATCACATTAGAATGCATGCATGTTTCATAAGTTGAGTGAATGTTTCTATTTCTTTCTATCTTCATAAAACTCACCCTTACATAAACTTATGAGTGCTTGAGTAAATCCGCGAGAATCCGACAAATTGAGCCTTGCAAGATTGAAAGGTATTTGGTTTTGTCTATACTACGGTATCATGTAAAATCTTGGAATATGAGCTGCATTTTCTACTTTCCCGTGCCTTTGAATTTGTTTTATTGGTACAACTTAGTCATTACTTTGTTATAGATTTGGATAGCTTGGGATTTGTATGTGCATTAACATTAGCTTTGAGTTTTCATTCACCATTTGTATGTTTGTCCTTGTATAGTGTTGAGTGCTTTGCTTAGAGACGAGCATTGCTTAGGGACAAGCAAATGATTGGTTTGGGGGAGTTTGATGATCATTATTTATACACATATTTTATGCTTCCCTTAGTTGCAAATAACTCGATTTACAGTCTTTCCTTGCGTATTCTATGCTATTTTAGCTAGAATATCGATTCTGCCGCTTTTGTTATGTTTTAATGCGGATTGGATGCATTTGGAGCTTTTAGAGTTGATATGGAGCATGGCGGAGTCGGATCGTAGAATTTTAGGCACGGGAATCGAGAACGGTGGAAAAGAAATGAAGAAAAACGAAGAAACAAGCCATTTTTGAAGGCTGCTCGATCGAGCATGGTGCCTTGCTCGATCGAGTCGGGTTGAAGGTTGCTCGATCTAGAAACATACCCTTGGTCGATCGAGCAACCCAATATTTCGACGACTTTTTCATATTTTCCTAAACTTTAACCTAATTAATTAGATTTTTGTATTATAAAAGGAAAGCTCGTCTTTCATGCTTTCTTACGCTTTTCAATGCTTTTTCATACTTTAAAATTAGAAAACCTAATTTAGCTTTCTTTGCCTCTGGATTTTATTTATCAAAGACGATTGTCTTTAGTTCAACTTGTAATCGGTATTCTTCAATCTTTCTTAGTTATTTATTTAATTACCTTCTTGTTCTTTAATTATTCTTTGTTATTCCTTTCATTGTTGTTAATCATGTTTGCTTTAATTATTATTGTTGTTATTTATATTGTTATGAGTAGCTAATTTCCTTTCTAGGGTTGGAAGGGGATCTAGGATTGTTAGAAGGGGTAGATTAATTAATTGAATTGCAATTGCATGGTTATTGTTTGATTATCGTTTTAATTCTAGTTGTTTGATCACTGGCCAGGATTAATTAACTAGTCTCGCGAATTAGGATTGACACCGACCGGGTTAAGACTAAGATAGGCTACGATAATTGAAAAGAACTCGTTTAATGATAGCGATCGCATGTTAAATTGTAGATCTAAAGGGCATAATTGAATCGACCGATCTTGTGACCTTAGATAACTTTGTTGCATGATAGTTGACTACATCCTTACCCCTGAACAATAATCCTAGTGAACCTGAGACCCTAAACTTTTAATCTCATTGTTTTCAACCTTATTAGTTTGTTATTGCTTATAGTTAGTTGTTGCTTATTATTAGTTGTTATTAGTATTAGTTGTTATTGTTTACTTTATTTGTTGTTATTAATTGCTTTTAGCTTAGAACTCAAATCTCAAACCCAAAAATTGTTACTTAAGAGACAAACCTAGTTTAACATATTAGAATACTACCGCCTCCCTGTGGATTCGATACCATGCTTACCGCTGACTATTAGTTAGTTGTGAATTAGGTTTTACATTGATTAAGGTGACGCGACTTTACCCTTATCACTCACACCCGAACCTAAAATACCACAAGCAAAAAGCCATCCAATCAAGCAACCTGTTCATCCATGAAAAACATGAACACCACAGTCAGTAAGGAGTAACTCCGGGTTCTCCCAGCCATATCACATTAAACGTACATAAAAGAAAATACAAAATGTAGAAACATGCATATATAGATATACATGTGAAGTACGATAACGATAAATAGGCAATTCAATATTTAATGATAAGAGCATATGAAGTACAAATCCGAATCCATCATATTATACAAAGACTCGGGGAAGACACTCTTAGGCAACCGAATACACTCACTAGGGCTTGCATCTCACCGTTATCGGTATAAGTTTCATAAGATTGAGACTCGACAACCAAACCATGCCAAGTCATCCAAAGATCACAAATAATCAATCATATTATCATCCATTCAAACATACAATACATTGACGACCTCTCTCACGGTAAATGAAACGCACTAGCACCGTGTACATGGCAAGTATGATTAAAAGGCATCCACGAGATAAGCATTTCCCTGAAATGCAACACGATTACATTTGCGTATATGTAGACTAATTTCCCTCCGTAGGACTACGATAATAATACGGTCCAGTTCTAAACCTGGTCCAGACTCTCGTAATACGTTTTTCTTCCGATTCGACAAAATGCGATGAAACATTTCGCATCCAAACTCGGTCCCCCCCCCCCAATCATAGACTGCCGAGTACCCCAAATCCGGTCCCGACATTCAGAAAGAGGCGAATAGAGCAGCAGCCTCAACAAACAAGCGGGTACGCTACTGCAAATGACACCACCCTCCCCTCGCAAGTATACACCATTTGCGGTCGGTCGCTCAAACGCAAAGCGTTCGCCTCCCCAACAACGTCGTCGTATGCCCACTAACACATGCAATTAAGCAGTAAGGATACACTCCCCGTTCCGACATTCCAGCCTTACGAACGTGGAGGTAGCCAAGGGAATGAGAGTACAAAGCACATAGGAAATTAGTGCTCAAACCGTAACATGTGTAAAAACCGACTCACAGTGGGACATATCAAAAACCGTCACAAAACATGCGAATAGGGAATTATATAAATTTAACTATGATAAGAATGAATCAATACATGATACATAAGCATTAGAACAAGTTTAGGAAGTATAATGAATAAGAAACGTAGATCCCCTCTCCAAAACCACGTGTTTGGAAACCAACTAAAACAAGGGTCCAATTCAAACGGTCATAGCTAGAGTTCTAAACATCCAAATGCAGTAATTCCAAATGGAGGTGATAGCTTATCCTCTTACGGTTCCAACGGGATGTCACAAGCCCAAAACAAGCAAGTAACAAAGGCGATATGATCATTTTACGAAAAGGGGTCAGTGCAGGAAAACTGCAGTCGACTTGGGAAACTGGCAGCAAGAAACGCTGCCAGCGCCGGACGACGCTGCCAGCGTCCAGGGAACGCTGCCAACGTCCTGGTCTGGCAGGCACGCGATCCTTCAATCCGTCTTGCAATCCACATAAAACAATCATCATTTATCATCACAAACCATCAATTCTCATATCAATTATCAACTAACAACAACCAACATCAACAACACAAATCCTAAGATTACTAACCTTATTCTAAATACAATTTCTAACATGGAAAACACATAAAAACACGTAAATGATATCGAGTAACCCTTCACCGTTAATTTTACGCGTCTTCAATCGATTTCTAAGCCTTCGTTCACTAGATAGAAATCTTTGTCGGGGTCTATAAAGTCTCCACCTACAATTAGATAATAAAAGATGAATATAATTAACCTTTGAGAAAGACGGATAAATTAAAAAGCGAAAAAGACGGTAATCTTATTTTCCAATACGGATAGAGGACGATGAGAGGGAAGGAATAAGACGAACCTAGTTGAATTTGAGCGAGAATTGAATGAGTAGTGACGATTCTAAACTTGGTAGAATATGGAGGCTAGGTTTTGGGGTTCACTTGGTGAGGAAGAAGAAGATTGAGTTGTGAGGGAGTTAGGGTTATGAAGGAGTATATGAAGGAGTAAGTGGAAAAAGTCAAGGAAAAAGTCAATAACGTCTTAAGACGTGATTTACTTGAAATCTCGCGTAAAGTCCGAAAACGAACTCGGATTTTCTAAAATAGACACAGGAAATAAAATTCTAGACTAAAACTAAAATTCGCTGAAAAGTATCCGTATAGTATTTTTAAATTACAAATAGAGTACATTTGCGGGTGTTACAGAAGTACCCTAATTTCAAACTCTAATTCAATTAAAATTAGAAGTGTAAAGCAAAAGATAAGATACATACCTCAATTAGTCATGCTTTGTGGCTTAATTTGATCAAGTTTTGACGAATTTTGGTTGGAATTTGCGAGGTTTTCGAAGGTTTGTGTGTTTTGAAGTAATGAGAAAGAGTTCGTTTGTCGCGCTTTAACTCAGACAGGGACGAGCTTAGGAAAGGATGCAGCAATTGTTGCGCCTCTTCCAAAGGTCGAAGCTCTTGATGCTCCTATTCCACAGCGCGTTTTCACTTTAATTCAAAAGTTCGTTACAAGTTTTTTATATGTGGGCCCAACTCTTGTGCGCCTCTTCTCCGACGTTTTATTTCACAAGCTTGGTTCTTTTTCAAGATCCGTGCCTTAACGGGCTTTAAAGTCGTCACATGATGTTATCATCTTAGCAGGATCCACCTTTCGGACATACAATCCGTGGGCCCATTTTTTATTACCAAAGTTTCGCTCGCCACAATCGAGTAGATTCCTCGGAATGATTCAAGCTTGACAGAGTCTTCCGTATATCAAGTTTCGCAAATTCCTTTCAATATTATGTTTCCCCAACGAGAGTTCACCTGAGGACAGAGACAGGCAGATTCCCACATATGACGGCTGGCGAGCTTCATAACGCAACCCCATTCGACGGCTAGCGAGCCTCACATCGCACCTCACTTTTCTGGATAAGTTTGAGTTGTTCTTGAACTCTTCGTATTTTCGGCTATAAAATGAGAGCTCTGTTCTCACTTTTAAAGTACGCGAGTGTTCCACCCCTTCTCTTCTCTCTCTTTGCATTCTAGTTCTTGCTCTAAGCTATCGACATCTACGTGCTTGATCAATCGACCACGTAAGCTCAGATCCTTCTAAGTACCCATCACGTTATTGCATTGACCGACCAATTTGACCACTATACAATCAATCAATCAATAAATCAACTTAATCAATTTTAGTCCTTCAACAAGGGCACTTACTTAGTTAATATCTCGTTTCGTCAACATGTACGTTTGAGGGTGTAAATCCTGTCTTTTATTATTTGTATTTGTTTTATTCAATTAATGTAAGATTCACGTCACAAATAGATTCAGAATCGATTTCAAAATCAAAACCCTTTTCATAAAACCTTTTCAGTAGTGATCAGACGTCGAGAAGAAACACAGAAGCATTTGTGCCTCTTCGAAGAGTCGCAGCATCTGCTGCGCCTCTTCTAGAGGATGCATGCTCCTGCTCTTCTTCTTCTTCTTCCTCTGGTTTCTACGTCTCTTTATTTTACTTTTTTTATTTTCTCTTTTCTTCTTACATAAATCGTATTTAATCTTTTATAAAACGTTTTGTTCTTGACTTAGATCCCTAATAATTCAATATTAGCGGGTTTTCATCTTTGAATCAAATTTGGGTTTTAGAGGTTCGATTTGTTCATATCAAATCTGTGGATTCATTGTTAATACAAATTGTAGTAATTAATATGTTAAATTACTTTCATTCGAGGCATAGGTTAATAATGAATCATAAATATACAAAACAACATTAACTACTTGCGATTCTGACTTCACAGTCAGAATTCAACTCAAGAACAAACGCAACAAGTGATGCGCCTCTTCTTGAGGACGCAGCTGTTGCTGCGCCTGTTCTGGGTTGACTTTGTTGGAGTAAGTGTCTTTCACAATGGTGCATTTATATAATAAATCTCATTTGGAATATACGTGGCATGATTAGTATATTTTGATACTCCACGTCAGTTGATTAACGTTTATCGATAACGCTCAGCTGACTAGAGTTAGACGTTATTGTCGTATGACGGCAGTGATCAACTGATTCATTTCGGTCACTCTTATAGGATGAGACCCAAATACGTACAATACTTAATTATTTGTATATGATACAGTTTAATTAGTCCCTTACATATATTTGATATGTACGTTTAGTTATGAGAGTTAATTGTTAGAAATTGAGTTTGAAACTCAATTTCAATTGAGTATCATTATTCAATTATACGATAATTGACTAATAAATTTATATCTTATTTTAATATGATTAAATAAAATCTAGTTTAGTAATTAATCGTTAATTTACTAAATTAGTTGAGGTTTTATATATATTTTGAGGTAGAGGTAATTAGTTAATTATATTTACAAGGAGTTGTAAAATAAATTAACTAAGCATTATGGGACCCATTATATATTGATATAATGGTAAAATATCACTTAAGAGTTAAGTACATATTGTTTATTAATCTGTGTCATATAATTGTTATATGATGAAATTAATACTTAATTATACAAGATAATTAAGCATATGATTAATAAGTATTTGTGGGACAAATATCAAAAATCAAAATGATCAATAATGGACTAATATTCTCTACATATTACTAGTGTAGTAATACAATAATATTAGTAGTATTATTTCTTACTTATTATCTAGTTAATAATAAGTTAAGATTATTTGGGTGGATTCTTGGGTGCAACAAGAAAGAGACCTTATACTTTGGAGGTTGGTTTATGGAGGATCATTCACTAATTCTATGCTCAAGAAAAATAAGAAAAGAGTTTCTTATTGTGCCCATTTATTTCGAAACTCCAATGTAAGGAAATTTCATCTTATTTTTATATTTTTGCTTTTATATTTGCATGCATGATAAGTAGATCCTAAATCATTAAGTTAATGTAATTTAATGAACTAATTATAGGAGTCTAATTATAGGTCTAGGAATTTCATGTGGTATCAGAGCTCAATTGTTACATGCATGTTGATTTTAAGCATTAAAATCGAGTTATACGATAACTTGAGTAAAATCGAAAATTTGTGTTAAAAATGGATTGCCCGAATTTTTTTTGAATTTCATGCATACCTACTGACCTCAAAATGATTGTGGTCAAATTTGGTGATTTTAGGGATTGATTTGCTATTTATTTTGATTTATGTCCTTTAAATCAAGTTAATATGCATTTTTTATGTTAAAAGTTAACTAAAAATAGTTGCATGTTGATTTTGGTGATGATATTTTTATATGATTTCACATGCATGTTTTACATACTGTATGTAAAATTTCGTGATTTTTGATTAAGTTTTGCATTTTTTGTTTTTTTTTTATTAGATAAAAGTCGATAAAGTGAGATTATAATGTTCATAAAATTAAAACGTCCTTTTCTGGTCTTAAAAATTTTTGAAACATTTTATAATATGATTTTTATCATCTTGGTGCAATTTTATAATTTGGTTCACTATTGTACAATATTCATTGGTTTTTATTTGATAAAACCGATAAAGTCAAAGCTATTTGTTCATAAATTTAATTCAAAATTTTTGGGCAAATATTTTTGGTTTTTGTAGTTCCTGGAAATGTTCCTGAATATAAAAATTTTTTGGTTTCAATTTTTTATGATGTTTATTTTTATTTTGGGTTTATTTAATAAATGTTGTGATTAAACTTCTACATTTAGCAAATAAGCTCAATTTAAACTAATTAAAAACAAAAAAATTAGTGGGGACTAATTTTGAGTTCTAAATCAGTTTAGATAATTTTTTATAGCTTAAATACGATTTAATTATTGATTATTGATTTTTAATGGTTAAAAATCGATAAAATCCATAAAACCGAGCTAAAATGAGCATGATTAGTGTTAATGACGATTTTGGCATGATTTTTACAGCATTTTGTTTATGTTTTTATTGTTGAATGAATGAATGAAATTTATTTAATTTTTAATGCAAGTTTTACCTAGTATGTCTTAGATTATTTTAATCGGTATTACCCGTAATGTTAGGGAATACCGTTTCGGTTGTAAATTTAATTGCAATCTCGTATCGCCGGTTTGTAATAATTTAATTTCATTTTCTAGATCAAATGTATAATAGGAATTTCATTTGTATCTTTTTGTAATTATTTATTATGAAGACGGAGATTCCCAAAGTTGGTGTTCCAAAAGACGGTGCCTTTTTGGAGTGTGTTCCATGAAGAGGCAAGGGACGAAGGAGTTGGTTTACGATTTTGTAATCGTCTAGTTAATTAGATTAGCTAGGTGGACATATTAGGATTTATTATTTTTTAATTGCTTGCTTTATGTTTTCTGTCATGCCAAAATTGCCAACATGCATTTTATTTCTCGATTGTCAATTAAACGTTATTCAAAATTCACCGACTCAGTTCACTTATACGGAATTAATAACTAAATTGACAATACCTCTCACATAACTTACACGAAATTGAGATTTAGCCATACCAATTGAAGCACCTATGAACCCCATGTTCATTACGGCAACCACAACGTGGACCCTTTTTACCTCGGGTAAGTAGAGTGATGCGATCACGCGCCTAAATTGGGTTGGACTCAACTGGATAAGCGTTATCCCGGGACAAGGAGATGAATTTGGTAGAAATCCGTCGACCGAGAGTTCTAGGGCTACAATTAGTCAAAATATTGACTTACCGTCAATCACATAAAAGTGGCATAACATGTTCATTTTTATCTAAAATACGGGTCTCGGAATCACTTATATAATTTCGTGAGGGGTCATTATATGAGTGACTTGTTAAAACTTGTTTTACAAGTGAATTATATATAAACAATGAATGTTTATTTTCCGTTGATATTTATTTTATTCGCGCAATGACAAATATTTTTATCCTTCTACAAACTCATAAATCCGTTCATTCGTGGAAAGGAGTTTCCATAAATTTATACGGTAGCATTTTTGATTGCGATTTAAATCTCCGTTTAAACCACCATAGCTAAAGACAAAAATTAAATTTTTCTTTTGATCCTCACATTCACTATTGCAAATGTGACGTCTTCTTTATCGAGGCTAAAGACAAAAATAAATCACACTTAGTAAAAAACGTTTTGAATTTTTTAAGTGACGTCTTCTTTTAACAATGGTGCATCAATCTTTTTGCTCCAAGGAAATTTGGTATGTCGTCATAATGCTCCTTATCGAGGCTTACCTGAAAAAGGGAGGCCAAATCAGTAAGGACGACTAGGTTACTCGATTTATTTGAAATCGTGATTAACCAAATACCGTGGTTACTTCATGAAAGGTTTATCCTTTTGAAGGTAAAACCAAGAATGAAATGAAGAATAGTCTTAATGATAAAATATAATCTACTTGTCTAAATAGAGATTCATGAAAGTGAATGGGAGCTCTAAGAGGGATGTGTTATTCTTAATTGTTAAGAATAGGACGAGGTTCAAAAGTCGATTGGCACAAGGCGAGGGAAAAAGACAAAGCTATTTTGAAAAAGCAAAATCAAACCCAACTTTTGATGATTCAATTATTATAGTGTAAGACTGACAACACCAAAATGTGTCGTGTTTAGTAGTGTTTATTAGGTCCGTTTAATGTACTTTTTACGGGTCGTTAGCATCGTGTTATGCTAACCTGGATCCTTGTAGTTATGTTGTTATTTGGTATTTTTAAGTCAAGTTTTAAGGTCAAGCCCAGAAGTCAACTAAAGTCAAAGTCAAACCCGAGACCCGAGACCAAACCCGACAATTGGAGTGGGCTAGAAGCAAATTATCAATGCAAGAAAAGCAAGTCCAAAGGGTCAATGGAAGTCAAGGCAAGACTAGCATTCAAAGAGGTCAACGAAAGTCAAGGCGAGCAACCAAGAATAAAAACTGGCAGCTTAAAACGCTGCCAGCGTCACCAGAACGCTGCCAGCGTCTCACGACGCTGCCAGCGTCCTGGTCTGGGATACGTGTTTCTTCATTTTCCGTCTTGTCATTTTGAGGCCCATTTCTCGAACGCCCTACGTTTCTGAAGCAAAAGTATACAAGTGTTGGAGTAGGTGTCCTCCACTATAGTGCGCCACATAATAAGTCTTATTAAGGAATATAATTGGGATATTTATTGACTATATATATGATTAGTCAGTTGATTAACGTAAATCAATAACGGCTGGCTGACTAGAGTTTGACGATATTGTCGTATGACGGCGGTGATCAACTGATCCCTTTCGATCACACCTAAAGGATGAAATCCAAATAGTAACTAATTATTTGTATATGATACAGTTAATTAGTCCATTACATATATTCGATATGTACGAGAGTTAATTGTTAGAAATTGAGTTAAGAACTCAAATTCGATTAAATTTATTTTTCAATTATGTGATAATTGACTAATAAATTTATATCTTATTTTAATATGATTAAATAAGATTTAACTTAGTAATTAATCGTTAAATTACTAAATTAGTTGAGGTTTTGAGATAGAGGTAATTAGTTAATTATATTTACAAAGAGTTGTAAAATAAATTAACTAAGCATTGTGGGACCCATTATATATTGATATAATGGTAGAATATTACTTAAAATGTTAAGTACATATTATTCATTTATTTGTGTCATATAATTGTTATATGATCAAATTAACATTTAATTATACAAGATAATTAAGCATATGATTAATAAGTATTTGTGGGACAAATATCAAAAATCAAAATGGATCAAAATAGGGCTCACATGGCCGGTTATAGTGTAGTGGATGGTGATGATGGTTGCTCTTATTTATACTCACAAGCAACATGTGATTATGACATGAATAGTAAACCTAAAATCATTTTACTCACTACAACACACCACCACTTTGCATGGCAATAAAATAAGAAGAAAAATTACTCTTTTAGTGATCATAGGGGCCGGCCTTCTTGGCTATAAATAGAACAATTGTTGTTCAATTTATCAATAGTTCATTCTTGCTTATTTCATACATCTCTAAAAAACTCTTCTTCTCTCTAAAAACTCTCAAATACTAATATTTCTTAAGTATTCCTAGTGTAGTAATATAGTCTAATATTAGTAGTATAACATCTATCTTATTATCTAGTTAATAATAAGGGTAGATTATTTGGTGTCATCTTGGTGCAACTAGAAGGAGGTCTTCTATTTTGGAGATTATTCTTGTTCATCCATACATATAGCGCAAGAACAACAAGAAGGAGTTCTTGTTGTGTCCATTTAATTTCCATATCAATGTGAGGAAATTTCTTCTTTTATATAAATGTCTTTATATTTGCATGCATGTTACATAGATCATTAAATATTAAATTAACTAGTAATTTAGTAACTAATTAGAGGAGTCTAATTAAGGTCTATGAACTTTCATGTTGATATCAGAGCTAGCTTGTAGCATGCATGTTCATTTTGGACATTTTTTTATTAAAGTTATCAGATAACTAATAAATCAAAAATTTAAGTTAAAATACGATTCTGACGAAATATTTTGGTGCATGTATACCTACTGACCGCAAAATGTTTGTGGTCACATTTGGTGATTATAGGGATTGATTTGCTATTTATTTTGATTTTTGGCTTTTAACCGAGTTAACATGCATTTTATGAGTTAAAAGTTAACTACAAATAGTTGCATGTTGATTCTGGCCATGCTATTTTAATATGATCTCACATGCATGTCTTAAATATTGTATGTAAAATTTCGTGACTTTTAATTAAGTATTACGTGTTTATTGATTTTTTTTTACGATAAAAGTCGATAATATGAGATTATAATGTTCATAAAATTGAAACCTCCTTTTCTGGTCTTGAATTTTTTTGGTGCATTTTACATTTTGATGTTGATACTCTTGGTGAAATGTCATAATTGTTTTCACTGTTTTACTATATTTAATAATTGTTATTTGATAAAACCATTAAATACTAAGTTATTTGTTCATAAAATTAAGTTAAATTTTTGAGCAAATGTTTTTTATTTTTAGAGTTCCTGGAATTGTTCCAGTACAAAATATTTTGGTTTCAAATTTTATGATGTTGATATTTTATTTTGGTTTTATTTCATAATTGTTTTGATTAAAGCGTAATATTTAGCAAATGAAATCAAATCGATCTAACTAAGGACCAACAAAATTAGTTGGGACTAATTTTGAGTTCTAAAACAGTTTAGTTAATTATTTTGAATTTAAATGAGATTTAAATGTTGATATTGATTTTTTAATGGTTAAAAATCAATAAATCCCGAAAAAAATCGAGCTACAATGAGCATGAATGTGTTTAGGGCGATTTTGGCATGAATTTTGCAGAAATTTATTTTATTAATGGTTGAATGAATGAATGTCATTTATTTAATAATTTATGCAAATTTTGTACCTAGTATGACCTAGTTATTTTTAATCGTTATTACCCGTAATGTAAGGGAATAACGCTTTGGTTGTAATTTTGTACCTAGGTGGCCATACTAGGATTTTATTGTTGCTTGGTTGCTTGCTTTATTTCCGCTCATGCCAAAATCATCACACATGCATTTTATTTTCCGTTATTGTCAATTCAACGTTATTCACAATTCACCGACTTAGTTCACTTATAGGGAATTAATAACTAAATTGACAAGATCTCTCACATGTTTAAAAATTGAGATTAGCCTTACCAATTAATAACACCTATGAATCCTGTGTTAATTAGGGCTACCACGCTCGTGGGTCCCTTTTGACCTCGGAAAAGTAGGGTGATGCGATCACAAGCTAAAATTGGATTGGACTCAACGAGATAAGCGTTATCTTGGGACTAGGAGATGGATTTAGTTGAAATCCGTCTAATTAATGACCAACAAAATTAGTAGGGACTAATTTTGAGTTCTAAAACAGTTTAGTTAATTAGTTTGAATTTAAATGAGATTTAAATGTTGATATTGATTTTTAATGGTTAAAAATCAATAAATCCCGTAAAATCGAGCTACAATGAGCATGAATGTGTTTAGGGCGATTTTGGCATGAATTTTGCAGCAATTTATTTTATTTATGGTTGAATGAATGAATGTCATTTATTTAATAATTTATGCAAATTTTGTACCTAGTATGGCCTAGTTATTTTATTGCGATCTCGTATCGCCGGTTTGTATAATTTAATAATTTCATTTTATAGAATAAATGTATAATAGGAATTTTAATTTGTATATTTGTAATTATTTTATGAAGACCGGTGACTCCCTCAAGACGGTGCCATTTTTGGAAGGCGTTCCAAGTGAAAAGGCAAGGGACCAAGGAGTTGGTTTCCGAATTTGTAATTATCTAGTTAATTTGATTAGCTAGGTGGCCATACTAGGATTTTTACGCTGCTTGTTGCTTGCTTTTTTTCCGCTCATGCCAAAATCGTCACACATGCATTTTATTTTCCGCTACTGTCAATTCAACGTTATTCACAATTCACCGACTTAGTTCACTTATAGGGAATTAATAACTAAATTGACAAGATCTCTCACATGTTTAAAAAATTGAGATTAGCCTTACCAATTAGTAACACCTATGAATCCCGTGTTCATTAGGGCTACCACGCTCGTGGGTCCCTTTTTACCTCGGGTAAGTAGGGTGATACGATCATAAGCTAAAATTGGATTGGACTCAACGAGATAAGCGTTATCTTGGGACTAGGAGATGGATTTAGTTGAAATCCGTCAACCAAGAGTTCTAAGAGTAGAATTAGTCAAGTAATGACTTACCATTTCTAGATAAAGGTAGCATGCGATGACTATTTTTTATTTAAAGACGGGTCTTGGAATCATTTATATAATTTAGTGAGAGGTCATTATATAAATGATAAACTTGTTAAAATGTTTTTCAAGTAAATTAACAATGAATGTTTATATATTTCTTTTTGTTGTAGTAACCATATTCGCGAAATGTCAACTTCATCCAACAACGCAACCTTGGGTAAGGACTCATGGTTGAGATCCGTCATGGACAAGTGTGTCCTAAAAGATGACGGAAGTAACTTCGTTGAATGGGAGTCAACGATCAAGAGCGCCGCGTTATCCGATAACGTGCTTCGCTACTTGGTCGAAGAGCCCCCCACCGAATCGCGCCTTGATCATCCGCGGTAGTTCGGGCCGAATATGACCTTTATTTGAAGGTTACTAATGACGTCAAGAATGTCTTGATTTGGTCAATCTCACCCAAACTCAAACTCCAATTGATATCTCTCAATGCATATGCGATATTCACGAGGATTACGTCAATGTTTTCGCAAGCCCCTCAAATTCTCCAATATGAGGCGGCTACGAAATTCTTTGACACTAAGCTTCAAAGAGGCAAAAAAGTTGTCCCACACATGCTCAAAATGGTTGAGCACGCGGACACCTTAGAGCGTCTAGCGTGGAAAATTCCGAAGCAATTGGTGGTGGGTAAGATCCTTCATTCACTCACACCTAAGTTCACCCAATTTAGGGTGAACTATAACATGAATGGCATGGACAAGAGTTTCCATGAACTCCATGAACTCCTCACCCAAGCGGAGAGGGACATGGAGGCTAGTGGGAGTGAACCCAAGGACGTTCTTTCCATGAAAATGAAGAACATGAACCTTGGGGTGAGAAAGGACAAGGGAAAGGGTAAGACTCCTTTCAAGAAAGTCGGCAAGGGAAAGGGCAAGGTCTTTTATAAGTCCAAGCCCAAGGTCAACGAACACGCGGAGGCGGATTGCTATTATTGTAATGGCAAAGGGCATTGGAAACGCAATTGCCCCAAATACTTGAAAGACAAGAAGGACAGTTGTGTGACAACGTCAGGTAAAACTCTTTCATCACTCTGTATGATAGATATTTACTTTTCTAGTACATCTTCTTGGGTATTTGATACCGGTTGTGGTTCTCACCTTTGTAATCATGTACAGGGGCTGAGGGATGCGCAAGCACTAGCCAAGGGTGACATGGACCTGCGCATAGGAAATGGAGCTAAGGTAGCCGCAGTTTCCGTGGGCACCTACGTTCTTCTTTTACCTAATGGTTTAGAGTTGTATTTAAATAATTGCTATTATGTACCAACTCTTACCAAGAACATTATCTCCATTTCCGTGTTAGACATGGAAGGATTTTCATTTTGTATTAAGAACAATTGTTGTACTTTTTCTTTAAATGAAATGGTTTATGGCGAGGCCATTTCTATTGGAGGTATTTATGTTCTAACATATTGCAAAAGAGGTCTATCATGTAGAAAACAAGAAGCTCAAAACAGGTGAACCTAATCAATCATACCTTTGGCATTGTCGTTTAGGGCACATAAACGAACGACGCATAAAGAGACTTGTTTCATCTAAAGTACTCAAAACTATTCAATTACGAATCTTATGGTGTATGCGAATCTTGTCTTCTAGGCAAGATGACTCGTGCTCCTTTACGGTAAAAGGGACACGAGCAAGTGAAGTATTAGGACTTATACATACGGATGTATGCGGTCCAATGACTATCCAAGCTAGAGGTGGTTATCACTACTTCATTACTTTTACCGACGATTTGAGTAGATATGGATATGTCTACTTGATGAGGCATAAAAGTGATGCTTTTGAAAAATTCAAAGAATTTCAAAATGAAGTAGAAAACCAATTGAATAAAAAGATTAAAGCCCTACGATCCGATCGTGGTGGTGAATACTTGAACAATGAATTTGATTCACACCTAAAAGATTGTGGTATAGTATCACAATGGACTCCTCCTGGACACCTCAATTAAATGGTGTGTCCGAAAGGAGAAATCGAACTTTATTAGATATGGTTCGATCTATGATGAGTCTAACAGAGCTTCCTGATTATTTTTGGGGTTTTGCTATCTTATCTGCAATATTTTCACTAAATCGAAGCCCGACTAAAGCGGCAAACAAGACTCCATATGAGATATGGACAGGAAAAGTCCCTTATTTGTCGTTTATGAGAATTTGGGGATGCGAGGCTTTGTTAAGAATAAGTCTGACGATAAACTCGCACCCAAATCTGACAAATGTCTTTTGTAGGATATCCAAAGAATCACGTGCTTATTACTTCTACAATAAACACGAGGACAAAGTGTTTGTGTCTCGTGATGCAGTCTTTTTAGAAAATGATTTTATTTCTAAAAGACAGAGTGGGAGAAAATTTGAACTTGATGAAGTCCAAGAGCCACAAACCGAAAAGGACGACGAGGAAAACGTTCCCGTCTTCGTCTGGCACGGTCATTATTCCTTCGGAACCTAGGAGGTCAAGCAGAATTAGTCATCAACCTGATAGATACCTTGGTATTATAGAGGAAGGTGATGACTATAATGTGTTACTTTTTGAAAGTAACGAACCTACTACCTACAAAGCAGCCATTTTAGTCCCGACTCAAAGCTATGGCTAGGAGCCATGCAATCCGAAATGGATTCTATGTACGACAATCAAGTATGGGACTTGGTTGATTTACCTAAGGAGGTAAGACCTCTTCAATGTAAGTGGATCTATAAGATCAAAAGTGGCATAGATAAACATAATGATGTTTACAAAGCTAGATTGGTGGCAAAAGGTTTCATCCAAGTTCATGGTCTTCACTATGACGAAACCTTCGCCCTAGTCGCCATGCTTCGATCCATAAGGATTATCTTAGCGGTTGCCGCATTTCATAATTATGAGATTTGGCAAATGGATGTCAAAACCGCCTTCTTGAATGAGATTCTAGAAGAGGAAGTGTACATGACACAACCTGAAGGTTTTGTGGATCCATCAAACCCTAAGAAGGTATGCAAGCTTAAGAGATCCATCTATGGTCTTAAACAAGCATCCAGGAGTTGGAATCATCGTTTCGATCATGTAATTAAACAAAATGGTTTCACTCGAAGCGTCGAGGAACCGTGTTTATACATGAAGTTTAGTGGGAGTAAAGTAACTTTTCTAGTCTTGTATGTAGATGACACACTACTCATTGGGAATGATATTCCAATGCTCACTTCTGTAAAGGAGTGGCTAGGAATACATTTCCAAATGAAAGACTTAGAAGAGGCCCAGCGCATCTTAGGTATCCGGATCTATGGGGATAGATCTAAAAGGATACTAGAATTAAGTCAAGAAACTTATATTGATAAGATTCTTGATCGGTTCAACATGAAAGACTCTAAGAGAGGCTTTCTTCCTATGGGAAGTGGGATCAATTTGAGCAAGTCAGAGTGCCCTACGAAACCCGAGGAGATTGAACGCATGAAATTGATCCCTTATGCATCTGCTGTTGGATCAATCATGTATGCTATAATGTGCACTCGTCCCGATGTTGCATATGCTTTGAGCATGACAAGTCGTTACCAAGCAAATCCAGGTGAGAGTCAGTGGATAGCCGTAAAAAACATCCTTAAGTACTTGAGAAGGACCAAGGATTCGTTCTTAGTGTTTGGAGGCGAGACTGAGTTACGTGTAAAGGTTTACACAGATGCCAGTTTCCAAACAGATAGGGATGATATGAAATCCCAATCCGGCTACGTTTATATGATGAATGGAGGAGCTGTTTGCTGGAAGAGTTTCAAGCAAAGCGTTACAACGGATTCTACAACAGAAGCAGAGTACCTTGCAGCGTCTGAAGCTGCAAAGGAAGCTGTGTGGATTCAGCAATTTTTGGAAGGACTAACAGTAGTCCCTACTGCCAAAGATCCTATCACGATTTATTGTGATAACAGTGGGGCTATTTTTCAAGCAAAAGAGCCCAAGTCTAGTAACAAGTCTAGACATGTACTTAGGAAATATCATGTTAATTAGAGCTACGTTGTACAGAAAGGCAAATTGACATTGTAAGGTTGGTTGGGAAGAAGACAACATGTGATCTTTAACCAAGCCTTTGTCAAAAGGGCTAAGCATGATGGTCAGTCGT
>JAIUZE010023907.1:0-24149 GCA_022085475.1 Heliosperma pusillum | reverse complement strand
ATTATACACTCTTTTATTTTCCGTATTTATACGGGAGATATGTCTCCCGTCTTGTATAATTCTTATGTATAATATTATTTCCGTTTTGTAATGACCCTTTTTATTTTATGACACCTTCATTATGTATTATTATCTTTTATGTATTTAAATAATTTTTTTTTCTTTCCGCAAATTTGAGGGTGTCACATTGGATGGATCAATTTCTCATGTTGTACTTGCGCAATCTGAGGAAGAGCTTATGGAGGTTGTCGATGTGTCCCTTTTAGAGTCTATTGATCGAATACGAAAGAAGGGGGGGGGGGGGGGAATTGAGTATTAAAAACTAGCCCCACTTTTTCGATTTATATGATATGTAATTAATTATTTGATCTTATTAATTAAAATCAACTAATTAATTAATCAAAGTAAGCGTAAGTAACGAAAAAACGAAAAGTAAAGAGAGTAGAGAGAGGCACACGAATTTTTGAAGTGGTTCAGTTTCACACGTTAAAACCTACGTCCACTATTCTCGATTAATAATTCTTAGTACCTTTCTACGTATTACAAAAATTATCAACCCACTCGTATAATCAACTATGATTATAACTCATGGTGAGTATCGCTAAATACTCTATACTGTCTTACGTTAATAAGAAAGTACAATATAACTCACACAGATTCTCGTTAAAGAATTGTAAGATTATGTGGATCATGGCCGCAAGTTTTGTAAGAGTGTCTGCGGGCTGATTCTCTTCTCGAGGTAGATGTAGATAAGTGACTTGATAAAATAACTGGGCGACTTGATCTATCCTAGCCTGATAGGATGCTAGGCTTTCACTTCGAATTTTCCATGATCCTGTAACCTGGTTGATGATCTAGGAGGAGTCTCCATGAACCCGAAGATTTTTAATGCGTAAAATGACTTCTGCTTGTTGGCCAATGAGGCAAGCTTTGTATTCTGATGCGTTATTTGTCACCTCAAAGTCGAGTTTGACAGATAGCATGGTATGCTCACCTTCTGGAGAAATGAGCAATACCCCCACTCGAAATCGTCTTAAATTTTACGCACCATCAAAATAAAGGTCCCAGAAATCCATACAAGTCTGTACTATGTCTTTGTCTCGAAATGACCACATGTCTAATGTCTGAACATCGTTTATAGGGTTATCCGCAAAAAACTCAGCAACGGCGCGTCCTTTTATGACTTTCAGAGGTACATATTTGAGATCGAACTTTGAGATCATTAAGGTCCATCTTGCAAAAAAGTCCGTTGAGGATGGGTTTCTCGAAAAAGGAGTTTGATGGGGTCCATTTTGGAGTATACTTTGACGGAGTAGCTAAGCATGTAGTGGCGTAGCTTCTTTGTTGCCTACACAAGAGCGAGACACGTCTTTTCGAGAGGCGTATATTTATGCTCATATTCTAAGAACTTCTAATTAAGGTAGTAAATAACGCTTTCTTCTTTTCCGACGATCTCTGTGAGCATAGCCCCCATGGATGTTTCTGTGACTGTGAGATATAAACCAAGAGGATGATCCGTTGAGGATGTATTAACATTAGTGGTTTAGCCAATATATCCTTAATTTTGTCAAATGCTTTTTGGCAGTCGTCATCCCATTTGGTATGGTCTGTCTT
This sequence comes from Heliosperma pusillum, assembly GCA_022085475.1. NCBI lineage: Eukaryota > Viridiplantae > Streptophyta > Magnoliopsida > Caryophyllales > Caryophyllaceae > Heliosperma > Heliosperma pusillum. The sequence goes on along the minus strand of JAIUZE010023907.1, from coordinate 22,535 downwards.
CTTAAGCTTTTTGAAAATAGGTTCGTAGATCATAGTGAGTTTCGATATGAACTGGCTCACATATTATACTTTTCCTAGGAACCCTCTAACTTCTTTCTGTGTTTAGGGTTCTCGCATTTCGATTAAGGCTTTGATCTTGGATGGATCAATTTCTCATGTTGTACTTGCGCAATCTGAGGAAGAGCTTATGGAGGTTGTCGATGTGTCCTTTTTAGAGTCTATTGATCGAATACGAAAGAAGGGGGGGGGGGGAATTGAGTATTAAAAACTAGCCCCACTTTTTCGATTTATATGATATGTAATTAATTATTTGATCTTATTAATTAAAATCAACTACTTAATTAATCAAAGTAAGCGTAAGTAACGAAAAAACGAAAAGTAAAGAGAGTAGAGAGAGGCACACGAATTTTTGAAGTGGTTCAGTTTCACACGTTAAAACCTACGTCCACTATTCTCGATTAATAATTCTTAGTACCTTTCTACGTATTACAAAAATTATCAACCCACTCGTATAATCAACTATGATTATAACTCATGGTGAGTATCGCTAAATACTCTATACTGTCTTACGTTAATAAGAAAGTACAATATAACTCACACAGATTCTCGTTAAAGAATTGTAAGATTATGTGGATCATGGCCGCAAGTTTTGTAAGAGTGTCTGCGGACTGATTCTCTTCTCGAGGTAGATGTAGATAAGTGACTTGATAAAATAACTGGGCGACTTGATATATCCTAGCCTGATAAGATGCTAGGCTTTCACTTCGAATTTTCCATGATCCTGTAACCTGATTGATGATCTAAGAGGAGTCTCCATGAACCCGAAGATTTTTAATGCGTAAAATGACTTCTGCTTGTTGGCCAATGAGGCAAGCTTTGTATTCTGATACGTTATTTGTCACCTCGAAGTCGAGTTTGACAGATAGCATGGTATGCTCACCTTCTGGAGAAATGAGCAATACCCCCACTCGAAATCGTCTTAAATTTTACGCACCATCAAAATAAAGGTCCCAGAAATCCATACAAGCTTGTACTATGTCTTTGTCTGGAAATGACCACATGTCTAATGTCTGAGCATCGTTTATAGGGTTATACGCGAAAAACTCAGCAACGGCGCGTCCTTTTATGACTTTCAGAGGTACATATTTGAGATCGAACTTTGAGATTTTTAAGGTCCATCTTGCCAAACGTCCGTTGAGGATGGGTTTCTCGAAAAAGGAGTTTGATGGGGTCCATTTTGGAGTATACTTTGACAGAGTAGCTAAGCATGTAGTGGCGTAGCTTCTTTGTTGCCTACACAAGAGCGAGACACGTCTTTTCGAGAGGAGTATATTTATGCTCATATTCTAAGAACTTCTAATTAAGGTAGTAAATAACGCTTTCTTCTTTTCCGACGATCTCTGTGAGCATAGCCCCCATGGATGTTTCTGTGACTGTGAGATATAAACCAAGAGGATGATCCGTTGAGGATGTATTAACATTAGTGGTTTAGCCAATATATCCTTAATTTTGTCAAATGCTTTTTGGCAGTCGTCATCCCATATGGTATGGTCTGTCTTCTTAAGCTTTTTGAAAATAGGTTCGTAGATCATAGTGAGTTTCGATATGAACTGGCTCACATATTATACTTTTCCTAGGAACCCTCTAACTTCTTTCTGTGTAACTCCGAGTTCTCCCAGCCACGAAATGTCAAGTTTGATAGAGTTTGGATTACCGGATGTTAACTGATTCACATGATATTATGTTGGATTAGGGTTTGAGTGTATCATGGCCATGTTAACGGTAACCTCTGAGCTAGCATACCAGCTTCCCTACCTCGTGTTATAGATTGTTAACGGTTTCACATGATAGCTTTCACATGCTAGGTTATTTGTTAGTTATCTGTTTCATAACATGAAAAGTATATCATATATGTTAAAGTTTTGTATTTTCCATATACATTGCTTTTATGTTATTTATGTTTTATTAAACTTGACATTTCGTGGCTGGGAGAACTCGGAGTTACTCCCCACTGACTGTGGCTTCCGTGTTTATATTTAATGCGGTTGGCAGGTTTGTGATGCATACATATGTGTATGTATTATTATTATATATACGCCAATTATAAACATCGTATATTTATAATTTGCTAATTAAATATAACAGTTTATATTTAATTACGAATTAACATTTAATTCGTTTAAGCTTACATTATTTAACCGTATTAAATAATTACATTTTATACATTAATTAGATATAACAGTTTATATTCAATTACGAATTAACATTTAATTCGTCTCAGCTAGTATTATTTAATCGTATTAAATAATCGTATCATCATTACATTGACTAACCCTTTTAGTCATATAAGGCATCAATATGATCATATTTTTCATATAATCATATCTCTCAAACACATCCTTTAGGTGTGACTTTTAGGGACCAGTTGATCACCGCCATTAAAATGACAATAACGTCAAACTTCTAGCAATCCAACCGTTATCGATAAACGTTAATCAACTGATAAGATACTAAGTATACCCTGTGAACCTGTAAGAGATTTATACACGTTATCACACTAACTGTGGAGGACACTAGCTCCAACAATCTCCCACTTGTCCTTACAAGTGTATGTGCGATAACCGATTCTCATATCCAAAATTTCTCCCACTCAATGTAAAACAATTTGCAAAGTCCATATTCACAAAGGTCGTATTTTACAAGTTATCTATATCAAGAGTGGTTTTCCCGACTAGAGAGTAACTTAACTGGTAAACGAATCATTATTCGAGCATGGCTATGCATTTCAGTTACAACTCCTCGAGTGGCCCTGTGAAATAACAAAACCTGATAAAGGTTGGATATTTTCTTCAAATCGAATCCTGCAGATACAAGCACAGTATGAAATTACCCAGTAAAAATCTTTTTAGCCTCCTGTTACGGTCGACCATGAGAAAGAAACCAAAGTCACCCAAAAACTGCCTTAATCTCAAGAGACAATCGATAGTCAAAAGAATCGGCTCTAGGAACACTATGGACGTCCAATCCACGACCTGGCACTGAATGTTTTTACACATTTAGGACTCCATAACGTTGTCACGATGTCCTACGAGGTATCTTTATAACTCGTATCTGTGGTCGATCAGTCAACCGTTTGACTTATGGCGTGTTGAACCCACCATCAATCAAGTTCACAATATAATTGCCAGAGTTATTAGCTCATGTGGCGATTACGGACCAAAACAAATATAATGTAATTCAGTTCACTTTGTGGCGTTCAATGTTGTCATACAATCTATATGAAAAACAAAATACGAAACAATACGATGATGTTATAAATAGTGTATGAAAAAGAGACATTTATCTAATCCATATAAACAGCTATTACAACTCAAGAACACGTTTAATCCCCATGGAAATAATGTGCCCTTCATGCTTATCATATTTTAACGGTTTAGTGAGAGGGTCCGTGATGTTGTCATCCGAAGCAATCTTGTCTATCACTATCTCTTTTTGCTCCACGTAATCTCGGATCATGTGAGCCTTCCGAAATACATGTCTAGACTTGTTGCTAGACTTAGGCTCCTTAGCTTGGAAGATGGCACCTCTATTATCACAATAGATGGTGATTGGGTCATTAGAACTAGGAACTACGGTTAATCCTTGTAAGAAATGACGCATCCATATAGCTTTCTTTGAAACTTCCGAAGCGGCATAGTACTCGGACTTAGTTGTAGAATCTGCTATGACACTTTGTTTGGAACTTTTCCAACTGACCGCAACGCCATTAAGAGTAAAGACGAATCCAGACTGAGATTTCGAGTCATCTCGATTCGTTTGGAAGCTAGCATCCGCGTAACCGATTGCGCATAGCTTAGTATCTCCTCCATAAGTCAATACCCAAACCTTAGTCCTTCGAAAGTACTTAAGGATTTTTTTAACAGCCATCCAGTGTGTTTCACCTGGATTGCCTTGGTACCGACTCATCATACTCAATGCATATGCCACATCTGGACGTGTGCATATCATGGCATACATGATCGATCCTATGGCTGATGCATAAGGAACACGACTCATGCACTCGACCTCTTCCGATGTCTTGGGTGCCTGAGTTTTACTCAAATGCATCCCAGAAGTCACTGGAAGCAACCCCTTGTTGGAGTTGGACATGTTGAACCTTTCAAGAATCTTATCTATATAAGACTCCTGACTGAGTGATAACATCCGTCATGATCTATCTCTATATATACGGATCCCCAATATGCGTTGTGCCTCACCCAGATCTTTCATCTGGAAATGGTTCTTTAACCATACTTTTACCGAAGATAAGAGAGGAATGTCATTCCCAATCAAGAGTATGTCAGTATGTCATCGACTTGACATATAAGCATGGTTCCTCGACCGATCGAGTGAAACCATTCTCTTTTATCACCTGGTCGAAACGATGATTCCAACTCCGAGAAGCTTGCTTAAGTCCATAAATGGAACGCTTAAGCCTGCACACTTTCTTAGGATTTTTAGGATCAATGAAACCTTCGGGTTGTACCATGTACAATTCCTCCTCCAAATAACCGTTTAAGAAGGCGGTTTTCACATCCATCTGCCAAATTTCATAGTCATGAAAAGCGGCTATCGCTAAGATTATCTGAATGGAATGCACTATAACTACGGGTGCAAAGATTTCATCATAATGCAATCCTTGCACTTGAGTGAAACCTTTTGCCACTAGTCGTGCCTTATAGGTGTCTGGTCGTCCTTCTACATAATGCTTTATCTTATAAAGCCATTTGCAGTGAAGAGGTCGTACCTTATCAGGCAAATCAACAAGATGCCATACGTCATTCTCATACATGGAGTCCATCTTGGATTGCATGGCTTCAAGCCATAGCTTAGAGTCAGAACAGGTCATGACACCTTTATAGGTAGCGGGTTCGTTACTCTCTAGGAGCAAAATGTCATATATATCTTCTACTCGACCATACCAATGTATCTGTCTGGAGGAATGGAGACTCTACCCGACCTCCTAGGTTCCTGAGGAATATTACCCTTGAAGAAGTTGAAGGAACATCTTCCTCCATCGGTTGCTCGGTTGTTGGTTCTTGAATCTCCGACAGATCGAAGGCTCTATTATTTGACTTGTTCTCGAGAAACTCTTTCTCTAAGATCTTCGCATTAGCCGCAACAAAAACTCGATGTTCGGTAGGCGAATAGAAGTAATGACCAAACATTCCTTTTGGATAACCAATAAAGTATGTCTTGACCGATCGCGGGCCGAGCTTATCCTCCTGTCTCTACTTGACATAAGCCTCGCAGCCCCAAACCCGAATAAAGGACAAGCTAGGGACCGTTCCCTTCCATATCTCATACAAAGTCTTGTCTACAGCTTTAGACGGACTTCGGTTAAGTATAAGAGCAGCTGACAAAAGAGCAAAACACCATAATGAATCAGGTACTACCGTGTGACTCATCAAGGATCGAACCATATCAAGTAATGTTCGATTTATCCGTTCGGATACACCATTTAATTGAGGTGTTCCAGGTGGAGTTAACTGTAATACAATGCCACAGTCTTTAAGGTGTTGATCAAACTCATTTGAAAGATATTCGCCTACACGATCTGATCGAAGTGCTTTAATCTTTCTTTCCAGTTGGTTCTCAACCTTATTCTGGAATTCCTTGAACTTTTCAAAGGACTCACTTTTATGCTTCATTAAGTAGACATATCCGTATCTACTCAAATCATCCGTGAAAGTGATAAAATATCTATAGCCGTCTCTTGCGTTGATTGACATAGGTCCACATACATCAGTATGTATGAGTCCTAATAGGTCATTAGCACACATTCCAACACCTTTGAAGGAAATTTGAGTCATTTTGCCGATAAGATATGATTCACACGTGCCAAATGATTCGTAATCAAATGGGGAGATAGTCCCATTCTCAATGAGCTTCTTTACACGTTTTTCATTTATGTGTCCCATACGACAGTGCCATAGATAAGTTTGATCTTTGTCACCAACCTTTACTTTCTTATTATTCATGTGTAATATATATGTTGTTTGATCTAAGATATAAATTCCATTCATGGAAACAGCTTTGCCATAAACCATTTCATTTAAAGAGAAAATACAGCTATTGTCTTTTATTGAAAATGAAAAAACGTCTTTATCAAGCACAGAGACAGAAATAATGTTCTTAGATAAACTGGGTACATAGTAACAATTATATAAATATAACTCAAATCCACTCGGGAGTTGGATTACGTATGTTCCCATTGAGACTGCAGCAACTTTTGCTCCATTCCCGACTCGCAGGTCCACATCACCCTTTGCGAGAGGTGTGATGTTTTTTAGGCCCTGCAAATGATTACACAGATGAGAACCACAACCAGTATCAAGTACCCAAGTTCCGAAACTTGCTTGGTTAATCTCAATCATATGAATAAAAGATGACATACCAACAGGAGCGACGCGGCCTGCTTTTATGTCCTCACGGTACAATGGACAGTTCCTCCTCCAATGCCCAATCTTGTGGCAATGGTGGCACTCAATGTCACTGTCCTTGCTCTTTGCCTTGCCTTGTGAGCTACTAGTCTCACCAGGCCCACTCTTACCCTTTCCTGATTTTTTAAACTTTGGCTTCCCTACAATTAGGTTGCCGTGAGCCTTGCCCTTACCTTTGTTCTTGTTGGAAATCATGAGAACATCTTGCTTCATGCTCCCACTCAATTTCATATCCTTCTCGGTCTGTACGAGAAGTGAGTGTAGCTCATGAAGACTTTTCTTCATGTCATTCATGTAGTAATTTGCCCTGAAAAGGGCAAAACCATCATGAAGTGAATGAAGCACACGGTCGATGACTATGCTCTCACTGATTTTGCAATCAAATGCCTCCAATTTCTCGACATTCTCAATCATATCAAGAATGTGTGGGCTAACCGGTTGGCCCTTCTAGAGTTTCGCCTCAAAGAAGCGACATGTATGCTCATAAGTAACGATTCTCGGTGCTTTTGAGAATTCGTTAGTGAGCGTGGTGAAAATCTTATTTGCACCTTGGGCAATGAAGCGTCTTTGCAAATTGGTTTCCATTGCAAAGATGAGTACGTTCTTTATCGCACCCGCTTCCATAACAAAGTCACTATAAGCAACTGACTCGTTAGCTCTCGCATTGGGGCCTGGGTTTGGCGGTATTGGCTCAGTCAAGTACTTGAGCTTGCCGTCAGCAATGGCTGCATTCCGTAATGCCGCCTCCCAGTCCGCAAAGTTGGACCCGTCATTCTTCAGTCGCGTGGACTGATTCATGTGGTCCACGAAAGTTTTAAGCCAGGACTCGCGTGCGAGTGTGGCACTTGGCATGGGGACATCATTATGGCCAGCCATTTGTTATAAGCAGTATTTATCAATATAAAACGAATTGTACACTGCGAAAAAGAAGAAAAAACATAATAAGCATACTCATCGATATGAATTAAGTCTAGTGCAAAAACTCGTTTAATGCGAAGACTCAAGCATTTATACAATTGACCTCCCTCAAGAATTATATAAATGATCCCAAGACTCAATTATCTGTAAATTGATATGCCAACCTCTTGGCTAATTCTTCCTTTAGAATTCTTGGTCGATAAATTTTATCTTTAGTCCATCATAATCACGAGAAACTCTTCGGATTATAATGTTGAGGTAAAATAAGTCAACACACACTACTTACCCAACGTAGAAGGGGTCATATGGAGAGTAAGGTCCTATATGCCTACCGACGAAGAAGGGATTCATAGTAGTTTGGCCTATAAAGACTAGTCTCAATTTTAGGTTTTAGAGGAAGATCCCATCAACTTTATTTTAATTCATTTTAAGTGAACGAATATCTAGCATGCGAGAATGAATAAACTAAGATGATGGCTTAAAATTCGTGTGACATCTTTATGTCCATGATAACTAACATCCAAACTATATGAGTCAATTTTCATGCATTTTAGTAGTAGGTGGTTTGGTTTAGGCGGAATATGATGCACTAACTATCATGTGATGAAAAGCAACAAGAACGAAAAATACGTAAAATTACAAAGTCCTAGTGTGGCCTATCTACCAAAATGAACAAAAAGTCAACTTTGGAATCCATCCATGTAGGACCCGAAAAGCTTGTCTTGATGTTCCATCTTGGTCCATGTAGCGAGAGTGAGCAATTCGATCTCCATCTTTAGTGTTCTCAAATTACATTTAATAAATTACAAAATATAAACCTATTTACATTCTAATTTTAAAACATAATTTCAAAGAAAAGAAAAGGAGATTCGAGATATCAAAATTACATCAAGATCATGTTTCCATCATTAAGAAAACATAATCAACTAAGGTCACACTAGGTAATACAAATTACAACCAATTGCAAAAATACGTAAATAAACCATTCAACAAACCATTCAACAAAATAAAATGAATCAACAATAAATTAATCATTCAAGACATAATTCCTTAATTATGTAGAGTAATTTATCCAAACCACCTATTTAAAATGATCAAAATTATATGACAATTCCTTAATTACTCACAATAATTCCAATCAAGCATAATCCAATTCATATTATCGTACAATATGAATTAATCCAACATTATTTTAAACCTTTTTAAAATAATTGGGTATCCAAAAATTGTGAACTTTTTCACAACAACAATTATACATTATCAATTTAATGCATAAATCAAAAACGGCCAATATCAAAAAAAAAAAAACGAAATTTTTTTTTTATTAACAACAGCCACGGCTGTTTTTTTTTTTTTAAATTTAATTTTGATGTTGCTAATATTAGAAGATCGGTACAATTATCAATATTTAATCTTTATTAAACATTGATTCAAACTAGATGATTCAATTTAAAAAATTAAAATGAATATCTAAATCATGAATAAATCGATTATCTTAATATTTGACTAATCATAATTGATTTGAACATCATTAAAATTAATGAATCATGATGCAAAATAACAATTTAACATCATGTATACCGAAAATATATAACAAAACAAATGTTCATAAACATTCAAAAGCAATTTCCATTTACGTTTTAATTTAATCCTTATTAAATTAAAACATCTACAAATTTATCATATTGTCATCTTAACATATTAAAACAACAATATCAATAAATCAAAATGAAAAACAAGATTCAAAATAAAAAAAAATAAAAAAAAACAGACGAAATAAAAATTCAGCCAAAAAAAAAAAATTCAGCAGATAAAAAATAAAAAAGCAGCCAAAAAAATCAGCCGAAATATTAAAAAAAAAAATTATGAAAAAATTAATTTAATATACATCATCATTTATGAAAAATCATATAAAATAATTTCGTAGCCTTGGCTCTGATACCACTTGTGGGAAATATCGGTATATTTAAACTTGAATTTAAAGGATTATAACGAAATTATAATATATGAAATACGAGTCATAAACGAAATGCATAATTATAAAACATAGATATTAGAATCAACCTCCAGTCCTAGCAATATGGCCTAAGAACAAATATCGAGATCGATATTCTCCTAATTGTTGCACCCAAGATGCTTTGAGAAATGCCTTTTCTTGTGCTAGAATGAACACCAAAAATTTCTGATAATTTGGTGAAAGTTATCAATGATGAATCATGTAGGGAAGAAGAGTTTATATAAGACTCTCCTCCTCCTCTTTTGGCCGTGCAAGTAGAGGTCTAGTAGAGGGAGGAGTCGCCCTCTTTTTCTTCTACTCGTTTTAGGAAGTATAGTGAAGATAGGAGTCTTCCTTCTTTTATTTATTTCATGTATAATATGTGTATGTATTATTATAATATATACGTCAATTATAAACATCGTATATTTATAATTTGCTAATTAAATATAACAGTTTATATTTATTTACGAATTAACATTTAATTCGTTTAAGCTTACATTATTTAATCGTATTAAATAATTACATTATATACATTAATTAGATATAACAGTTTATATTCAATTACGAATTAACATTTAATTCGTCTCAGCCAGTATTATTTAATCGTATTAAATAATCGTATCATCATTACATTGACTAACCCTTTTAGTCATATAAGGCATCAATATGATCATATTTTTCATATAATCATATCTCTAAAACACATCATTTAGGTGTGACTTTTAGGGACCAGTTGATCACCGCCATTAAAATGACAATAACGTCAAACTTCTATCAAGCCAACCGTTATCGATAAACGTTAATCAACTGATAAGAATACTAAGTATACCTGTGAACCTATAAGAAATTTATACTTGTTATCACACTAACTGTGGAGGACACTAGCTCCAATAACTCTATTGTGCATATAGCATGTAGTACTAATGGCTTCGGCGCAAAAATTCTTAGGAAGGCCACTACATAAAAGCATAGTGCGAGCCATGTCCTCTAGTGTTCTATTCATACGTTCCACGACACTGTTTTGTTGTGGGGTTCGTGTTGCAGAAAAGTTATGTCCTACACCATTCTCCCTACAATATTATATAAAAGCTTGATTATCAAATTCGGTGCCATGATCCGTACGAATGGAAACTAACTTTTTATCATACTTGTTTTGGGCAAGCTTCATTAGTACTACAAACTCATCGAAAGTTTCATCTTTAGTAAATAGAAAGATAGGCCATACATACCTTGAGTAGTCGTCGACTAGGACGAATATGTACCTTGATCCACCGCGGCTTCTGACTTTCATAGGTCCACACAAATCCATGTGTACCAACTCAAGTGGACGGTCTGTACTTACTACTTGTTTTGGTTTGAATGAAGATCTAACTTGTTTACATCGGGCACATGAGTCACACATCTTCTCTTGTTCGAATTTGATTGAGGGTAAACCCTCAATTAAATCCCACAATTTAAGTTTCTTTAAAATTGTTGGACTGATGTGTGCAAACCTCTTGTGCCACAAGCATGAATCATCCACAGTAACTTTCATGCACGTAAAGGAACTTGTAGTAACTTTATTTAAATCAATCATATACACGTTCCTTTTACGTAAGCCTTCTAATTTAACATTACTAGTACCTTCAATTATGATGCGACAGACATTTAAATGAAAAACTACTTTATTGCCTTTGTCACATAATTGAGAGATACTTAACAAGTTATGGTTAAGACCACCTACCAAATAAACATTATTAATAGCATATGAAGAAGATATTCCGATCTTACCTACACCGATTATCTTGCCCTTCTTGTTGTCTCCAAAGGTGACCTTGTCACCGTTGAAGAGCTCTAGTGAAAGAAAGAGATTCTTGTTTTCAGTCATGTAAATCGAACAACCACTGTCGAGATACCATAAATTTTTTTCTTTTACTATTATCTGCAAGAAAATCAAATACAGCGTTTAGGTACCCACGCTAAGTTGGGTCCTTTGTGGTTCGTGACTCTATATATTTGATCCTTCCTAACCCATACCTGTCTAACAATTCTTTTATTCTTAACATAGGGTTGTCTAGGTTTATTATAGTGTTTTCTATTGTTGCGACGCACACTAGGTTTAAATGACTCCTTCTGATTCACATATGGTTTAGATTTTGAAGGTAAATATGTGTAATCGAAAGCTATGTCATAAAACCATCTGAACTCATTATTTCTACATTCATCACATTGAGGTTCATTTTCTGACTCATCAACACTAGACACGTCATGTTCTTTAACAAAATCAGTTTGATTTTTGTTGTCGTTGACATATTTAACACAATTCTCTTTAACATGACCATTGTGACCACAATAATTGCAAATCAGATATTCTGAAAGATTGACATACTTCCTTCTTTTGAAATCACGGTCAGAAGGAGTGGATTTGCACTTATCATGGTCTTTACGACTATAACATTCATGACCTAGACCCATCTTCATGTTATTGTTAGACTGTTCGGTAAGGAAGTCTAAGACCTTATGACTTCTTTCCCATTTATCATGAACTTTTCGTGCATGTAGGAGCAATTCCTTCAAAGACTGAATTTCTTTTTCACATAACGAATGGTCTACATTCAAGTATTTGGAGGGATTGTTCTTTTTAAAGTTTTCAGGAAAATCACTAAAACGTTTCTTCAAGATAAATTTCTCCTCATTATGTTGACTTTTGGCTTGGGATAATTCAGCCTTCATGTCTTTTAATTGCTGAGAAAGAAAGGAGTTTTCTTTCTTGTGATCAATGATAGCAAATTCCTTTGCCTTAGCTTCAGATTTTAAAAGCTCATTGGCTTTCTTCAATTCTAAAGTTATAGCTTCATTAGCTATAACTTTGGCTTGAAGATGCTTAATGTTGAGCTTTAACTCTGAGATTATAGCTTCATTAGCTATAACTTTAGACTCAAGAGCTTCTTTCTCAACATTTGTCATGTCTGATGTTGTAGCTGAAGTTGCCATAACTTTAGACTTGAGCTTTTTAGCTTTGGCCTTTAGAAGTTGGTTTTCCTCAGCAATGTCAAGAATTTGTTCCTTAAGATCTTTTTATTCCAGACTCTGTTCATAACAATGATCTAAGGTTTCTTCAAAATACTTAATTAAAGACTTCTTAGACAATTTCTTAACTTGCTTTTTAAGTTCAAGATGACTAAACTCTTCATCATCTTCTGAATCTAGTTTCGAATCTGAGTTGCCTACAAGGCACATCTCGGATTCGCTCTCATTGTCACTGTCAAAAATTAAATCAAGACTGATGTTGCTCAGACACAGGTTGGCAACTTCTTCTTCCTCTGACTCGTCGTCCTCTATGTCGAGATCTCCCCAGCAATAAGCCATCATGACTTGCTTGAATTCCTTTTTGGTTTTGTCTCGTTGATTTTTGTCTTTGACTTTATTCCATGTAGGGTAATCCTTGATAATATGATCATTGTCCCCACATTTGAAGAAACCACGACTTGAGAGAGACCCTTTTGACTCAATTGGCTTCTTATAAGATTTTTTAGTGTTATTGTTAAACGTTTTCCCTTGTGGTTTATTAAAGAATTTTTTCTTAAAATGTCTAGCAAATAACACTGTGTCATCTTCAGGGTCCGAATCTTGTTTTTCACTAGACTCGGCTTGTAAAGCCACTTTCTTACTATTACTATCATTTGCCTCATCCTCATCAAGAGTAATCTCGTGAGCTATTAGGGTTCCAAGTAGCTCTTGATAAGATAGGTTAGATAGATCTTTACATTCCTCAATTACCGTCACCTTAGGTCTCCATCGTCTAGATAGACTTCTAAGGATCTTCCTGGCAATTTCCTCGGAGTCAACAGTTTTTCCAAGATTTTTCAATTCATTAATGATACTAGAGAAGCGAGTGGACATGCTGTCAAGTGATTCATTTTGCTCCATACAGAACAATTCGTATTTTCGCATCAACAATGCGATACGTTGCTTTTTGACAACAGTTGTCCCCTCATATGCTAACTCTAGACCATCACATATTTCCTTGGCAGTAGAGCTAGATGCGAAACGGTGAAACTCAGTAGAAATCATGCCGTTTTGCAACAGGCTGACAACTTTTGAGTTTTTCTCAGCTTTCTTATAATCTGCCTCAACATAGTCATCTTCTTTCTTTTCGATGGAAGTGCCAGTTACAGATCCAAGCATGATCTTATTAGGGCCATTTTTAATGATTAGCCAACACTCCCAATCGTTACCCTTTATGTAATGGGTCATCATATTTTTCCACAAACTATAGTTCTTCCCATTGAATACGGCACACTTCAGATGTTATGAACCCATTAAAATAAAATTAAATGCAGCGGAAAATGAATATAAAAAAAAGATAAAACGGATCAGACTCCTTGCTGTACGGCAATCAAGAGCACGAGGCTCTGATACCAATTGTAAAGTCTATTGATCGAATACGAAAAGAGGGGGGGTGAATTGAGTATTAAAAACTAGCCCCACTTTTTCTATTTATATGATATGTAATTAATTATTTGATCTTATAAATTAAAATCAACTAATTAGTTAATCAAAGTAAGCGTAAGTAACGAAATAACGAAAAGTAAAGAGAGTAGAGAGAGGCATACAGATTTTTGAAGTGGTTCAATTTCACACGTTGAAACCTACGTCCATTATTCTCGATTAATAACTCTTAGTACCTTTCTACGGATTACAAAAATTATCAACCCACTCGTATAATCAACTATGATTATAACTCAAGGTGAGTATCGCTAAATACTCTATACTATCTTACGTTAATAAGAAAGTACATGATAACTCACACAGATTCTCGTTAAAGAATTGTAAGATTATGTGATGTACTATTATTCAATAACGTATTTCACGCGAGCAATTGACTAATATTGATGCACGACTCTTTTAAACAACACACACTAAAAATAATAAATATTTTGCTCAAAGGTTTGCTTTAAAACGATTTTGGAAATTTCTCTCAACAAGTATGTGTGTCGTGTATATTTCGTGTCTCAATGATTGAGATGTGAAGGAGTATTTATAATAGAAGCATAGGAGATCTAAAACACTAGCTTAATATTTAAGAAAGATATTTATCTTTAATATCTTAAAATAATATTTACTTTATCTTTAAGAAATATCTTTATCACAAAATATTATTTTCTTTATCTTTTAATTTAGAAATATATTTATCTTTAATATCTCAAAATATTGTTGTAAAGATATAGTAGAATCCTAGATTAAGGTAAACAATAGAAAACAACCTAAGGAGGCCGGAATCCTAGGTTTACACGAAACCCTAGGTGGCTCAAACCCTAGGTGGGCTTATTAGATTAACAACAAATTGAGATAGAATATATTAAAAACCCTAGGTAGCATGACCACCCATAAGTTGTATTACTAACCAATAGAATCTCATAAATATATTCTCTATTAAAACTTTTGATAAATATATAAAAATACTCTTTCACTTTTGAAAACATTTAAAATATTTTATTTCCAAAATCATGCATCAACATTTATCATCCAAAGTTATAGGCTAAAGCTATAACTTTGAACTCAAAATCACTCGAATGGAATAGTTACCGAATGACGACCTATACTATCTAATCTTCACAAAGATCTTCAGTATACGGATCATCTCTTCATCTTGATCACAAAGACCCACCATCTTGAGTCTTGTGTTATTTGAGGTAGATCTTGCTTGAAACGTTTTTCTTTAAAGTTATAACCAAGTAGCTATAACTTACATGTAAACTTCCAAAGTTATTCCTGAAGTTCTTATAACTTTGATCTTTCTTCTCGTAATTGTTGTTAGCTATAATAAGACTAAAACACACAATAACACGCATATGATATATCAAGTAAGGCATATTATCAAGTAGACACATGTCATTATCAAAACTATAAAATAGGTCCAACACCCTTCCTGTCTTTGGATTTGACAATCATATCGTCTACGTATACCTCTACTTCTTTATGCATCATGTTAGGTAACAAAGTGGTTGCGGTACGTTGATATGTGGGTCCGGCTTTAATTAGCCCAAATGTCATAACTTTGTAGCAATATGTGCCCCATTGAGTGACGAAAGCTGTCTTTTGCATATCTTCTTCGGCCATTTTGAATTGATTATACCCGGCATACCCATCCATGAAAGACAACAATGCGTGATCTGCTGTATTATCTACCTATATGTCGATATGTGGTTGGGAAAATCGTCCTTGGGACTCACTTTGTTCAAGTCTCTGAAATCAACACAAACCCGGATTTACCCATCCTTTTTGGGTAAGGAAACTACGTTAGCTACCCAGTCAGAATACTCGGAAACTTTGATGAACCCGACTTTGATTTGTTTATCGACTTCTTCTTTGATCTTAAGGCCCAATTCAGTCCTCATCCGACGAAGCTTCTGTTTTACGGGTTTAAAACCTGGTTTAAATGTAATTCGGTGCTCTGCAATTCCCTGGCATGTCTTTGTAAGACCAAGCAAAAACATCTTTGAACTCGTGTAGGAGGTTGACAAAACTAGCCCTTTTGATTGGGTTTAAGGTCGTCCCTATCATAAGTTCTCAGGGTTCTAGTATGGTTCCTACGTTAATGGGTTCAGTATTTTCAATAACTGGTGTCCCTTCCCCCTTTTGTAGTATTCTTTAATTATATAGGGAGGTAAATGGATTGAGTCTTGGTCAGGATCATGCTAATTATCATCATAAATAGAATAAAATTCAGAAAAACACAAGAAGTAAGGAGAATCTAATTTATTCATATAAAATTTTAAAATAGATTAAACAAAGAGGCCATCTGTTCGGTAGTTAGTGGCGGTAAAGGAACAGTTGTTGGGACATTCCCCAAACTGCTCTCTAGGAACTTCGGTAGACTCTGATTCTCACTCTGACTCTGATTCCGACTCTGACTCGAATTCATTGTCTCTTGGTTCTCCTTTGAACATCTCTCCTTCTCCCATTGTACCCTTGAAGGGCTTCCCTTGGTTGTTGGTCCATTTCATCGACTTTCTCCATCCTTTCGGTTGACTTGAGCCAGCTTCGGTCATCAAAGTTGTAGGGTTGAAATGATCGTCCTGAGGTATCATGTTAATGATCTCGTCTTGTGCAGCTCTGACGAATCGATCCTCTCCAAACTTAAGCATAACGGCTTGTTCGTCTAAACAAAGTGTTTGGCGGGTTTTGACGGTAGGAACCGTTTCTAAAGGTATAAAATAGCAATCATGGAAGACCTCGATTCCAGCTAATTGTATTCCTTTGTAGTGCCAAGGTTCGGGAGTTCCGTGAAATTATTCTTGGCTCCCTTCTCTAACGAAATATCCATTATGAATAGGGAGATAAGGATGCATCTGGATTCCTTAACTCTTACGATTTTGGACTTGGGTAAGCATTTCCAGAGTTTCTTTCTTTGTGGGTTTGTACCCCAATTCTAATGGTATTTTTCCTGAATTCCCCTCTTTGTAGGATGCAATGGGGTTCAATGGCATCCCTGGGAAGTATCCCTGGGATTTGAGCATGTGGTTGACCAATAAGTTAGAGTGTGGATCAAAGTATAGAGGTGCCAACTCACTCTCTACGAGATTTATTCTTTGAAATCCTGCAAGCTCATGTTCTTGATCTGTGACTACCTGGTTGTTGGACATTTTCTCTATTACGGCCTTGATAGGTGACGAGGTGATCGTTACTACTTTGTCGTCTAGAGGGATTTTGATCTTCTGGTGCAAGGTGTGTTGGAGTAGGTGTCCTCCACAATAGTGCATTTATATAATAAATCTCATTTGGAATATACGTGGCATGATTAGTATATTTTGATACTCCCTGCCAGTTGATTAACGTAAATCGGTAACGCTCAGCTGACTAGAGTTAGACGTTATTGTCGTATGACGGCGGTGATCAACTGACCCCTTTAGGTCACACCTATAGGATGAGACCCAAATAGACCACTAGTTATTTGTATATGATATAGTTTAATTAGGGCATTCCATATATCTGAGATGTACGTTTAGTTACGAGAGTTATTTATTAGAAATTGAGTTAGGAACTCATTCCACTTAAGTTTATTAGTCAATTATACGATAACTGACTGAATAAATTTTATGTCTTATTTTCATACGATTAAATAAGATTTAATTTAGGGATTAATCGTTAATTTATTAAATTAGTTGAGGTTATGCATATACTTTGAGGTAGAGGTAATTAGTTAATTATATTTACAAGGAGTTGTAAAATAAATTAACTGAACATTGTGGGACCCATTATATATTGATATAATGGTAAAATATCACTTAAAAGTTAAATGTGTATTATTTATTAATTTGAGACATATAATTGTTATATGATCAAATTAACACTTAATTATATTGGATAATTAAACATATGATTAATAAGTATTTGTGGGACAAATATCAAAAATCAAAATCGACCAATGTGGACATGTATGTAACGGTTTTTGGTAGTATACATGGGTGATGATTTTAGTCTTATTTTATGCTCACTTAATCTTTGTAATGGTGACATGTTATGATATACTTTAATCATTACTACCAAGTCCACACTCCACTACCTTACACAATTTAGAAAAGAGCAAACGTGTCCCACAAGGGGCTCATGGAATCCGGCCAAGATGGCCTTCTAAGGACATGTGATGTTCCCTTTTTGCCACTACTTACACTTGCTTATTTTCTACTTCCTTTACTAACTCAACATCTCTCTAAAAATTAACATGCAAACTAATATTCATATCATATTACTAGTGTAGTAATACAAAAATATTGGTAGTATTTTTCTTACTTATTATCTAGTTAATAATAAGCTAAGATTATTTGGGTTGATTCTTGGGTGCAACAAGAAGGAGACCTTCTACTTTGGAGGTTGTTTTTGGAGGATCATCCACTAATTCCATGCTCAAGAACATTTAGAAAAGAATTTCTTATTGTGCCCATTTGACCAAAAATTTCTCATTGTAAGAAAATTTCTTCTTATCTTTATATTTATGCTTTTATATTTGTATGCATGATAACTAGATCCTAAATCATCAAGTTCATGTAATTTAATGAACTAATTAGAGGAGTCTAATTAGAGGTCTAGAACTTTCAAGGTGGATGTTATCGCTTTAGAAGCGTGAATCCAACGCCTTACTAGAAGTACAATGAAGGACGCTTCGATGTCCACAATCTGGAACTTGACTTTTCGTTCGATTGGCCCAGTGGCTATGGTGAGGTTGATTAGCCCTATCACCTTTCGTTGTGTTCCATCATATGCTCGAACACCTTTGTTGGTAGGACCCAAATTTGATTCTTTCATGCCTAACTTATGCGCTATTTTCAGTGTTATGACATTGATTGCAGAGCCATCATCTAACAACGTCATTGGTACGTTCTTCTTTAGGCACGTGATTGTGATATATAGAGCAAGATTGTGTCTGGCACCGAAAAGAGGTAAATCCTCGTCTGAGAAAGTAATTGGGTTACTTAGCTTAACTGAGTCTTGGAGGACCAATTTGACTACGTTGTCAGGTGTAGAATCATGCGCTTTATTTAGTTTTGCCAATGCTTTTTATAAAGCTTGGCGATGGGGAAATGAACTCGCTACTAACTGCTAGACTGAAAGATCAGCCTTTGTCTACTGCAGTTGTTTTAGTAGATGGTCACTAGATGTATCTTCGCCATCATTTGGAGTGACGACGTTGGTGTAACACCCCATATTTTATAATAACGAGTAATTTATTTAAGTCGTAAATTTTATAAATTCGTCTTTTACTTTTATTGGTCAAAATATTTTAAGCCGATAATTTATGATTTCGTGGCTTTAAATTATTGTTAAATAGAATTTAGTTTAGTTGGGTAGAAACCGTCGCATTTCAGTCCGTTATGAGTTCATAATCGGATTCTACGCGAAAATCCAAATGAGTCGACCCGATATGAAATTTGGGCCTTCTATTACGCACTTTCTCAAAATAAACTCATTTATCCCTCCTTCCTCCTCAAATTTCAGCAACATTTCTCATCCTTCTCCTTCTTCTTCCACAACACAAAACACCATTAAAACTCCATAGCTGTATAATCTTAAGACGGATGCCATTTCTCCGTCTTTCAACGAAACTTGACGATTTTTATATCAATCTTCTCCTCTCATCCTCCTCTTCATTTTCATACCATAAAATATCCATTTCCTTCAACTTTTTATAAAACCCATTTTCTACATCTAAACTTAAGACGAGCATAATTTCTTCGTTTCTTAACGTAATTCAATTCTGTTTAATGTTTCGGAATCCTCTCACCATCCTCTTACTTTCTAGTCAATAAAAAATTGAAACTTTTAACCTTATTTTAAGACCGATTTCCAGAAATTTCGGTTTGAACTACTACTACTTTATTTGTCGGAAAAAGAGTGGGCTTTGAAGATTTTGGGTCAAGGGATTCGTATAGATTGATAGCTAGGGAGTCGAGGATTTGAAGTGCTAATTGAGGTAATGGTGATGGGTTACTTGATATCAATATCTGTTTTGATGTTTTAATTGTGGTTTTAGTTAGGAAAGATGCAATCTTGCCTTAATTTCATGAGGAAATGTGTTAGTTTTTGTTTCATATGTGTGAATTCATCTTCTATGCTTATCTTTCACTAATCATATGCTAAGTTACATTCAAGTTGTTAATTATGATTGTTTTATCATGTTTGGACTTAAGATGGGTATTAAATGTGCCTTGTTTGCCTTAATGAATTTTACCCAATAATTGGTGATGATTATTATGCATGAAATATGGTCCGATGTTGGTAAAAGTTGTTAGAATTGAATGGTTAACAATGGAACTTGGGTTTGATTGTTTTTGAGGTTGAATTTCGTGTTTGTTGTCCCAGCCGGCCGCCTATCAGCCGACCGGCTGGGAACTCGTCTGATGTGAATTGGTTATTTTGAGGATTTTTGGTATTGCGTGAGTCCCAGCCGGTCCTAGCCGGTCAAACGGCCGCAGGTTCACCCAAGCGGCTGGGAACATATATAAGTTAGTTTATTTTCATTTAAGTCTGCGAGTCCCAGCCGGCCACCCGGCAGCCAGTCAGCTGGCTGTAACGCCCCCTTTCCCATTTTCTTCATTTTTCTCATTTGGCATGTGACCCCAGACGGGTAGCCGGCAGCCGGTCACACATACCGGCTGGGGATCCCCTATATATTTTGGTTGTTATTTGGTGTTGCTGAGGTACCAGCCGGGTACCCGGCAGCCGGTCCTGGCACCCCCTGTAATTCTCTCTTATTTGTTTTCCATATGACTTCACATGTAGTAGTTTGTATTGTTTGTTTATCTTATAAAATTACGTAATAACATTAAATATTCATGGTTAGAATGAATGATATCTCACATGCTTATATCACATGTTTTGTGACGGTTTTGATATGTCCCCTCTTGAGTCGGTTCTACCTTATGTATTTGATTTGAGCACTACTTGTTGAGTGCTTTGAACTCTCATTTCGCGGCTACACCTTATCCTCGTTAGATTGGAATGTCAGAGCGATGGGGTGTATACTTGATGCTTGTATGCATGTTTTAGTGCGATATGACGACGTTGTTAGGAGGTGAACACAATCTGGCTATCGACCCGGCCGTCAAATGTTGTATCCTTGCGAGGTGGTGTCATTGCATGTAGCGTACTAGCTTGAATTTTGACTATAGATCACTTTCCGCCTCTTTCGTGTGGTTTAGCCGAATTTGGTACTCGACGTCCTTTGTGTGATCGAGTCTTGGATGTGGAACGTCATACCACATGTCGAATCGGGAAACGTCTTATGCCGAGAGTCTGGCAAGGTTTATACTAGGACCGTATTATTATCGTCGTCCTACCGGGAGGATTAGAGTCTTGTGTGTGCGAAACGCCATATCGTACACGGTTCAGGGGAATGTCTTACCCCGTGGACATGTTTGTCTAAGTCATGGGTATACGAAACGTCGTATCGTATACGATTCAAGGAAACGTCTTATCCCGGGGATTTCCATTGACGTGTCTTGCTATTGTACATGATGCTAGTTCGTGTCATTTACCATGAGAGTGTGTATGCTTATGTTTGATCATATGATGGATTGTATACTTGATTGATTAGGATGCCAATGATTGGTTTGTATGTCGAGTCCCAAACCTTCTCAATTATATGCGCTAATGGTGAGATGCAAGGCCTTAGTGTTCTATATGGTTGCCAAGGGGAGTCTTCCCTGAGTCTGGAATTGCACGATGATGATGGATGATGGTTTTCTCTAATCGTATATTGTTATTATAATAATGTTATTCTCACATCCGGCATGATATATATGTCTGCATGATGACACATGATTATATGCTTGTGTGACAACCCTCGCGAATGCGGAAAGATAAAACATACAAGCATGTGAAATAAGATGCGGAAATACGGTATTTTAAAAACTTTTAAACATGCAAGATATATATAACACGAGGTGTGTCAAAACATTACAAACTAAGTACGGAATATACAATAAAGAGACGGGGTCTCTTAAAATGTTAGCAAAGAACAAGTGTTTAACCCAAAACTAGCTACTATCGTCTAGAGGTGAACTTCCAGGGACAACGCCCGCTAGCTCACACCCGAACCCCAAAATATCATATCCAAAAAGTCATCCATAGCAAGCAACCTGTTCATCCATGAAAAACATGAATGCCACAGTCAGTGGGGAGTAACTCCGGGTTCTCCCAGCCATATCACATCGAACGTACATATAAGGAAATACAAAAGTAAAGCATGCATATATATATATATATATCCATGTGAGTTACGATAAGAATAGATAGGCAATCCGATAAATAATAATAAGATCATGTGGAAAATCAATCCGAAACCATCATGTTATTCCAAGACTCGGGGAAGACACTCTTAGGCAATCGAATACGCTCACTAGGGCTTGCATCTCACCGTTAGCGGTATAAGATTGATAAGATTGAGACTCGACAGACAAACCATGTCATGCGATGATCATAGTCAATCCAACACATTATCATCCATTCACGAACCAAGACAATGACGGTGTCCAATCATGCAATGACCATGAATAATGTCATGAAATCACGCATTCAAGAACGACACAAGACGACAACTCTCACGGTAAATGACAACGCACTAGCATCGTTGTACATGGCAAGTAGATTAACAG